>CAUYLG010014534.1:0-173298 GCA_963573385.1 Cacajao melanocephalus
TTTAAAAGTGACCACATAATTGGAAGTAAATCACTCCTCAGCAATTGCATAGCATTTCTCAGGTTTAAATAAAATATTGGTTGGCTGCATGTTTGTTATTTTCATCCCTTATTCCTTCCTGTCTCCATTGTTAAGCACAATTAATGGCATAAAAGAGGTTTTTAATACCCAGTTTTAGACTGCATTCTAGCCTGGGCAATAGAACAAGAATCCCGTTCTCTCTCCCTCTTTCTCTTCCTCTTTCTTTCTCTCTTACATTCTTTTTTTTTCTTCTTTCTTTAACTCTTTCTTTCTTTCTTCTTTTCTCTCTTTTTCTTTCTTTCAAAAAAAAAAAAAGAAAAAAAATAAAGAAGACATACAATTAAATGACAGTCATATGAAAAGTGCTTGACATCTTTGATAATCAGAGAAATGCAAATCAAAACTATAATGAAATATCATATCACCCTAGTTAAAATGGCTCATATCCAAAGACAGACAATAACAAATGCTGACAAGGATATGGAGAAAAGGGAATCCTTGTACACCGCAGATGGGAATGTAAGTTAGCACAACCACCATAGAGAACTGTTTGGAGGTCCCTCAAAAAACTATAATTAGAGCTGCCATAAGATCCAGCAATTTCACTGATGGGCATATACCCCAAAAAGTGAAAATCAGTATATCAAAAAGATATCTGTATTCTTATGTTTGTTGCATCACTGCTCACAGTAGCTATGATTTGGAAGCACCCTACATGACCATGAACAGATGAATGGATAAAGAAAATGTGGTACATATATATAGTTTGCTGCTATTCAGCCATGGAAAAGAATGAGATTCTGTCGTTTGCAAAAACATGAATAGAACTAGAGATCATTATATTAAGTGAAATAAGCCAGGCACAGAAAAAACAAACATCGCATATTCTCATTTATTTATAGAATCTAAAAACCAAAACAAGTGAACTCATGAACATAGAAAATAGAAGGATAGAGACCAGAAGCTGAGTAGGATAGTGGGGGGTGGGGATAGTTAATGGTTATGAAAAAGTAGTTAGAGAGGGGTGGCTGGCAAAATGGCTGAATAGGAAAAGTTCCGGTCTGCAGCTCTCAGCAAGATCAATGCAGAATGTGGGTGATTTTTGCATTTCCAACTAAGGTACACAGCTCATCTCTTTGGGACTGATCAGACAGTGGGTACAGCCCACAGAGGGTGAGTTGAAGCAGGATGGGGCGTCCCCTCACCCAGGAAGCATAAGGGGTTGGGAAACTCCCTCCCTTAGCCAAAGGAAGATGTGAGGGACTGTGCCGTGAGGAACAGTGCATTCCAGCCCAGATACTATGCTTTTCCCATGGTCTTCACAACTCACAGACCAAGAGATTCTTTTGGGGGCCTACACCACCACGGCCCTGGGTTCCAAGCACAAAACTGGGGGTCTATTTGGGCAGACACCAAGCTAGCTGCATTTTTTTTTCATACTCCAGTGGCATCTGGAATGCCAGTGAAACAGAACCCTTCACTCCACGGAAAGGAAGCTGAAGCCAGGGAGGCAAGTGGTCTAGCTCAGCAGATCCCATCCCCATGAGGCCCATCAAGTTAAGATCCACTGGCTTGAAATTCTTGCTGCCAGCACAGCAGTCTGAAGTTGACCTGGGATGCTTGAGCTTGGTGGGGGAAAGGGCGTCCAGCATTACTGAAGCTTCAGTTGTCAGTTTTCCCCTCACAGTGTAAACAAAGCCACCAGGAAGTTTGAACGGGGCAGAGCCCACTGCAGCTTGGCAAAGCCACTGTAGCCAGACTACCTCTCTAGATTCCTCCTCTCTGGGGAGGGCATCTCTGAAAGCAAGGCAGCAGCCCCAGTCAGGGGCTTATAGATAAAACTCCCATCTCCCTGGGACAGAGGACCTGGGGGAAGGGGTGGCTGTGGGTGTAGCTTCAGCAGACTTGAATGTTCCTGCCTGCCAGATCTCCCAGCACAGCACACAATACAGGAGCAGCCAGATACATAAAGCAAGCTAAGAGCTAAGTCTACAAAGAGACTTAGACTCCCACACAATAATAGTGGGAGACTTTAACACCCCACTGTCAATATTAGACAGATCAATGAGACAGAAAATTAACAAGGATATTCAGGACTTGAACTCAGCTCTGGAGCAAGCAGACCTAATAGACATCTACAGAACTCTCCATCCAAAATCAACAGAGTATACATTCTTCTCAACATCACATCACACTTATTCTAAAATTGACCACATAATTGGAAGTAAAACACTCCTCAGGAAATGCAAAAGATTGGAAATCATAACAATCAGTCTCTCAGACCACCGTGTGATCAAATTAGAACTCAGGATCAAGAAACTCACTAAAAACCAAACAACCACATGGAAACTGAACAACCTGCTCCTGAGTGACTACTGGATGAATAACAAAATTGAGGCAGAAATAAAAAGTTCTTTGAAACCAATGAGAACAAAGATACAAGGTACCAGAATCTCTGGGACACAGATAAAGCAGTGTTTAGAGGGAATTTTATAGCACTAAATGCCCACAGCAGAAAGTGGGAAAGATCTAAAATTGACACCCTAACATCACAAGAAAAGAACTAAAGAAGCAAGAGCAAATAAATTCAAAAGATAGCAGAAGACAAGAAAAAAAACTAAAATCAGAGCAGAACTGAAGGAGATAGAGACACAAAAAAAACCTTCAAAATATCAATGAATGCAGGAGCTATTTTTTTTAAAAAAAACAAAAAGCAATTAACAAAATAGACCATGAGCCAGACTAATAAAGAACAGAGAGAAGAATCAAACTGATACAATAAAAAATGATAATGGGGATATCACCACTGATCCCACAGAAATGCAAACTACTCTTAGAGAATACTATAAACACCTCTACATAAATAAACTAGAAAATCAATAAGACATGAATAAATTCCTGGACACTTATACCTTCCCAAGACTAAACCACTAAGAAATCAAATCCCTGAAAAGATCAATAACAAGGTCTGAAATTGAGGCAGTAATTAATAGCCTACCAACCAAAAAAAGCCCAGGACCAGACATATTCAGAGCCAAATTCTACCAGAGGTGCAAAGAGGAGCTGGTGCCATTTCTTCTAAAACTATTCCAAGCAATAGAAAAACAGGGACTCCTCCCTAACTCATTTTATGAGGCCAACATCATCCTCATACCAAAACCTAGCAGAGACACAGCAACAAAAGAAAATTTCAGGCCAATATCCCTCATGAACATCAGTGCGGAAATCCTCAATAAAATACTGGCAAACCAAATCCAGCAGCACATCGAAAAGCTTATCCAACCACTATCAAGTTAGCTTCATCCCTGGGATGCAAGGCTGGTTCAACATACTCAAATCAATAAATGTAATCCATCAAAGAAACAGAACCAATGACAAAAAACATGTGATTAAATCAATAGATGGAGAAAAGGCCTTCAATAAAATCCAACAACCTTCATGCTAAAAACTCTCAATAAATTAGGGACTGATGGAAGGTATCTCAAAATAATAAGAGCTATTTATGACAAACCCACAGCTAATATCATACTGAATGGGCAAAAGCTGGAAGTATTCCATTTGAAAACCAGCACAAGAAAAGGGTGCCCTCCCTCACCACTCCTATTCAACATAGTATTGGAAATTCTGGCCAGGGCAATCATGCAAGAGAAAGAAAAAAAGGGTATTCAAATAGGAAAAGAGGAAATCAAATTGTTTCTGTTTACAGATGACATATTAGATATTTAGAAAACATCATCATCTCAGTCCAAAATCTCCTTAAGCTGATAGGCAACTTCAGCAAAGTCTCAGGATACAAAATCAATGTGCAAAAATTACAAGCATTCCTATACAACAATAAAAGACAAACAGAGAGCCAAATCATGAGTAAACTCCCATTCACAATTACTACAAAGAGAATAAAATACCTGGGAATAAAAATTACAAGGGCTGTGAAGGATCTCTTCCAGGAGAACTACAAACCAGTGCTCAAGAAAATAAGACAAGGCACAAACAAATGGAAAAACATTCCATGCTATGGATAGGAAGAATCAAAATAATGAAAATGGCCATACTTCCCAAAATAATTTATAGATTCAATGCTATCCCCATCAAGCAACCATTGACTTTCTTCACAGGATTAGAAAAACTACTTAAATTTCATATAGAACCAAAAAGACAGAGCCTGTATAGCAAAGACAAATCTTAAGTAAAAAGAACAAAGCTGGAGGCATCATGCCACCTGACTTCAAACTATACTACAAGGCTGCAATAACCAAAAGAGCATGGCACTGTTACCAAAACAGACATGTAGACCAATGGAAGCCTCAGAAATATCTCCACACATCTACAACCATCTGATCTTTGACAAACCTGACAAAATCAAGCAATGGGGAAAGGATTCCCTATTTAATAAATGGTGTTGGGAAAACTGGCCAGCCATATGCAGAAAACTAAAACTGGACCTCTTCCCTACACCTTATACAAAAGTTAACTCAAGATGGACTAAAGACTTGAAGGTAAAACCTAAATCCATAAAAACCCTAGGAGAAAACCTAGGCAATACCATTAAGGAGATAGGCATGGGCAAAGACTTCATGACTAAAACACCAAAAGCAATGGCAACAAAAGCTAAAATAGACAAATGGGATCTAAATAAACTAAAGAGCTTCTGCACAGCAAAAGAAACTATCATCAGAGTAAACAGGCAACCAACAAAGTGTGAGAAAATTTTTGCAATCTATCCATCTGACAAAGGGCTAATTTCCAGAATCTGCAAGAAACTTAAACAAATTTACAAGAAAAAAACAAACAACTCCATCAAAAATTGGGTGAAGGATATGAAGAGACAATTTTCAAAGAAGACATTTATGCTGCCAGCAAATATATGACAAAAAGCTCATTATCACTGGACGTTAGAGAAATGCAAATCAAAACCGCATTGAGATAACATCTCACGTCAGTTAGAATGGCAATCATTAAAAAGTCAGAAAACAATGGATGCTGGAGAGGATATGTAGAAATAGGAATGCTCTTACACTGATGGTGGGAGTGTAAATTAGTTCAACCATTGTGGAAGAAATGTGGCAATTCCTCAAGGATCTAGAACCAGAAACATAATTTCACCCAGCAATCCCATTACTGGGTATATACTCAAAGGATTATAAACCATTGTACTATAAAGACACATGCACACGTATGTTTATTGCAGCACTATTCACAATAGCAATGACTTGGAACCAACCCAAATGCCCATCAATGATAGACTGGTGAAGAAAATGTGGCACATATACACCATGGAATTCTATGCAGCCATGAAAAAGGATGAGTTCATGTCCTTTGCAGGGACATGGATGAAGCTGGAAACCATCATTGTCAGGAAACTAACAAGGAACAGAAAACCAAACACCTCATGTTCTTACTTATAAGTGCGAGTTGAACAATGAGAACACATGGACACAGGGAGGGGAACATCACACACTGGGGCCTGTCTGGGGGTGGGGGCTAGGGAACGGATAGCATTAGGAGAAATACCTAATGTAAATGATGGGTTGATGAGTGCAGCAAACCACTGTGGCACGTGTATACCTATGTAACAAACCTGCATGTTCTGCAGATGTATCCCAAAACTTAAAGTATATTAAAAAGAAAGATTGTTAGAAAGAATGAATAAGACCTACTATTTGATAGAACAACAGGGTGACTCTAGTCAACAATAACTTAATTGTATATTATGAAATAACTAAAAGAGTGTAATTGGTTTGTTTGTAACATGAAGGATAAATTTTTAAGGGGATGGATACCCCATTCTCCATGATGTGATTATTTCACATAGCATGCCTGCATTAAAACATTTCATGTAACCCATAAATATATACACCTACTATATGCTAAAAAAATTTTTTAAAAAACTAGAAAAGAGCAAACTAAACACAAAGTTAGTAGAAGGAAAGAAATAATAAAGATCAGAGCACAAATACATGAAGTTGAAATGAAAAAATATATAAAATATCAACAAAACAGAAGTTGGCTTTTTGAAAAGATATACAAGTCAACAAACCTTTAGCCAGATTAAGAAAAAAGAGAGACATCTCAAGGAAATAAAAATCCCAGATGACATTACAACTGATACCATCAAAATTCAGGGAATCATTAGAGACTAACATGAGTAGTATGCCAACATTTAGAGAAATGGATATATCCTAGACACCTACAACCTACAAAGATTGAACTATGGAAAAATTTAAAATCTGAATAGACCAATGACCAGTGACGACATTGAAGCTGTAATAAAAATGCTTCCAGCAAGCAAAAGCCTAAGACCCAATGTCTTTACTGTTGAAGTCTATCAAACATTTAAATAACCAATACCAATCTGACTTAAACTATTCCCCCAAAAAAAGGAGAGCACACTTCCAAACTCATTCTACAAGGTCAGTATTGCCCTGATACTAAAACCGGACAAAGACACATCAGACAAAGAAAATTACAGGCCAAACATTGATGCAAAAACTGTCAACAAAATACTAGCAAACTGAATTTAATTACATATTCAAAAGATCATTCATCATGACCAAGTGGGATTCATTCCAGATATGCAAAGATAGTTCAAGAAACACAAATCAATCCATTTGATGCATTATATCAAGAGAATGTAGGACAAAAGTCATATGATCATTTCAATTGATGCTGAAAAAGCATTTGATAAAATTTAATATCCCTTCATAAAAATCCTTAAAAAATGGATATGAATGAAACATATCTCAACTCAATAAAAGCCATATATGATAGACACACAGCTAGTATCATACTGAACTGGGCAAAACTGAAAGCTTTTCTTTTAAGATGTAGAAAAAGGCAAGGATGCCACTTTTACCACTGTTATTTGACATAGTACTAGAAATCCTAGCTAGAACAACCAGACAAGTGAAAGATATAAAGGGTATCCACATTGGAAAGGAATAAGTCCAATTATTCCTGTTTGCAGATGATATAATCCTATATTTAGAGAAACCTAAAGACTCCACAAAAAACTGTTTGAACTGATAAACCATTTCAGTAAAGTTGCAGGATACAAAATAAACATACAAAATAAGTAGCATTTCTATATGCCAATAGCAAACAATCTGAAAAAGAAACTAAAAAAGTAATTCCATTTACAATAGCTACAAATAAAATTAAGTACCTAGGAAATAGCTTAATAAAAGAAGTGAAAGATCTCTACAATTAAAGTTATGAATCATTAATGAAAGATATTAAAGAGGCCACAAAAAATGAAAAGATATTCCACATTAATGGATTGGAAATCAATACTGTTAAAATCCCTATTCTATCCAAAGCAATCTAAAGATTCAACGTAACTCCTATCAAAATACCAATGACATTCTTCACATAAATAAAAAAATTAATCTAAAATTTATATGGAACCACAAAAGAACAAGAATATCCAAAACCACCCTGAGCAAAAACTGGAGCAATCACATTACTGGATTTCAAATTATACTACAGAGTTATAATAACCAAAACAACATAGTCTTAGCATTAAACACAAACACACAGAACAGTGGAACAAAACAGAGAATTCAGACATAAATCTATGCATCTAATATGAATGCATTTTTGACAAATGTACCAAGAACATTCACTGGGGGAAGTGTCTCTTCAATGAATGGTGCTAGGAAAACTGGATATCCATATGCATAAGGATGAAACTAGACTTCCATCTCTCGTTATGTATAAAAATAAAATGAAAATGGATTAAATACTTAAATCTAAGATCACAAACCATAAAACTACTAAAAGAAAACACTAAGAAAACTCTACAGGGCATTGGCCTGGTTGAATATTTCTTGAGTAATACCCTGACAGCACAGACAATCAAAGCAAAAATGGACAAATGGGCACCTCAAATTAAAAAGCTTCCAAATAGCAGAGGAAACAATTAATATAATGAAGAGATAGCCCACAGAATAGAAGAAAATATTTGCAACCTATCCATTGGAAAAGATTAATAACCATAATAGTTAAGGAGCTCAAACAAGTCTACAGGAAGAAAATCCAATAATCTGATTTAAAAATGGGCAAAACATTTGAATAGACATTTCTAAAAGAATATATACAAATGGAAAACAGGCATGTGAAAAGGTGCTTAAGATCATTGATCATCAGAGAAATGCAAATCAAAACTACAATAACATATCATCTTACCCTAGTTAAAATGTCTTTTATCCAAAAGCCATGTAATTAAGAATGCTGGCAAGGATGTGGAGAAAGGGGAATACTCATAGGATGTTGGTAAAAATGTAAATTAGCACAGCCGCTATGGAGAACATATGGAGGTTGCTTAAAAAAAACTAAAAATGGAACTGCCATATGATCCAGCAATCTCCCTACTGGGTATACACCCAAAAGAAAGGAAATCAATATGTTAAAGAAATATCTGCACTCCCATGTTTATTGTGGCACTGTTCACAATAGCCAAGACTTGGAAGCAACCTAAGTGTCCATCAGCAGATGAATGAATAAAGAGATAGTATTTCATTGTGCTACATATACAAAAAAGAATACTGTTCAGCCATTAAAAAATAATATCTTGTCATTTGCAACAACATGGATGAACTGGAGGACATTAGGTTAACTGAAATAAGTCAGGCACAGAAAGACAGACTTTGTATGTTCTCACTTATTTTGGAGCTAAAAATTAAAACAATTGAACCCATGGAAATTGAGAGTAGAATAATGGGTACCAAAGCCTTGAAGGGGTAGTTGCAGAGGAGGATATGGAAAATAGGGATGGTTAATGGCTATAAAAATATACTGAGATAAAAGGAATAAAATCTAGTATTTGATAGCACCACAGGTTGACTACAGTCAGAAGTAATTTGTTGTACATTTTAGAATAACTGAAGTAGTAAAACTGGAATGTTTGTAGCACAAAGAAATAATAATTGCTTGAAGTGATTGAAACCCCATTTACCCTGATGTTATTATTATACACTGTATGCCTATATAAAAATATCTCATGTATCCTATAAATATATATATACATACTGTGTGCTGATAAAATTTTAAAATTTTTAATAGAAAAATTAAAAATAACTATGACAGCTACTAAAACAAAAACAAACAGCAAAGCACATTCAAACGAATAGGAAAAATGTAGAACCAGAAATAGAAAAAAAAGTCCATTGAACCAGAAGAATGCACAAAACACACACAAACATGCATGCATACATGCATGCACATATACACAGGGTAAAAACATATTAATACGACAAAATGAAGTTCTAAAAATAAATCCAAATATACTATAATCATATAATCACAATAAGTGTAAACAGCCTTAATTCTCTAGTTAAAGTGACAAATTATATCAAGTGGATATAAAAATATACTCAACAACATGAATTTAAAATATGTTATTCTCATATATCCTATAAATGTATCTCATGTATCCTATAAATATATATATATATATATATACACACACACACATACTGTGTGCTGATAAAATTTTTTAAAAATTTTAACAAAAAAATTAAAAATAACTGTGATAGCTACTAAAAGAAAAACAAAGAGCAAAGCACATTGAAACAAATAAGATAGGTAAAAGGTAGAACCAGAAATAGAAAAAAAAGTCCATTGAACCAGAAGAGTGCACAAAACACACACAAACACGCATGCATACATTATTTAAGCATGACTGACTACATCAGTGGCTACTGGTGATTAATTTCGCCTCCACCTTCTCTTCTTTCCTCAGATGTTGAAAAGTGAGGCTGAAAATTTCAAACTTTTCTTCACAAGGTTGGCTCCCCTGACAAGTCCTCATCAGGAGGCTATCCAGGACCTCCCAGCTAGTCCCCCAGGATCTAATTAGTATATGGAAAGACAGTAATCACTTCACAGATTCTCCGGGCTTTAGGGGCTATGTGTGAAAAGAAGGGGGGTGTAGAAATAAAATATATTTTTCTTATTATATATTATAATATTACATATATTTCTTATTATATCACAAAGTTTTATAGGGTTCATTTCAAACTTTTAACCTCAAGAATTTTAAGATAACAAATCTGTTTTAAGAAACTACATTTGTGGTCATTAGAGAAGCAATAGGGAACTAAAGCAGGTGTTTTATTACTTACTGCTGATAAACAACATGATGCTTAAGCTTATTAAGAAAAATTAAACTAAAATTATAATATGATACTATTTCATTACCATCAGTTTAGGCAAAAGTGAAAAATTAATAATGCCAGATTTATGGAGAGCATATGGATTTATTAGAATTCTCACCCACTTTAGATGGTGTAGGGGCCGGGCACAGTGGCTCACACCTGTAATCCTAGTACTTTGGGAGGCAGAGGCCGGTGGTTCACCTGAAGTCAGGAGTTTAAGACTAGCCTGACCAACATGATGAAACCCTATTTCTACTTAATGAAAAAATTAGCTAGGTGTTGTGGTGTATGCGTGTAATCCCAGCTACTTGGGAGGCTGAGGCAGGAGAATCACTTGAAGGGATTCTTTACTTGGGAGGCGGAGGTTGCAGTGAGCCGAGATTGAGCCACTGCACTCCAGCCTGAGTAACAAGAGCAAAATTCCATCTCAAAACGTAAATAAATAAATTTTAGGAAAATAGGCATTAACTGACATGTGAGTACATGCATAACCTATGACCTAACTGTGCCTAGGAATATAGTTGAATAAAACACCATTTCTCTATACACACAATACTTCTGATAGCAAAACCATGCTTTTCTTTCACATGAAGCAATTTTACATCTCTCTGGCTACCAGCTGCGTGTCTCACAATTTAATCCAATTCTTACACTATTTACCTAGACTTAGCATCAGGTCACACAAGTTAAACGTTTCAGTCCCACAAGACTGACCCCACTTTCGGTGCTAATTGCAAATCTGAGTTTCATGGACTTCTGACTGACTGGCTATAAATCAGAGGCTTCTACCACCCCCTCCTTGGGTTTGATAATTTGCTAGAATAGCTCACAGAACTTGGGAAAACACTTTATTTCTATTCCATAGTTTGTTGTAAAAGACACAGCTGAGGAACAACAATATGGATATATGTTTCATAATATAAAAATTTTAAAAATGATTTTATTTCAATGGAGAATAAATGTGAAAAAAGTTTTTTTGGTCAAATTATAAATTAAAGTATTAATGTTGTAGTACTTTTAGTCAAAATATATTTTGTGGTTCTTAAATTTGCAATTTAGAAAAATATATCTTTAAAAAACAATTAAAACATTCTCATTCATTTGCTCTTTGAATGGATATTTATTGATGCCTGTCCGTCAAGTACTATAATTTTTCTATTTAGATTATTTGACTAAAAGATAAAGTCTTTGCTTTAGCTAACCAAGTGCAATATTTTAAAAAGATTGTATGAATATGCATTGCCACAGATGCCTACATTTCTACCACAGATAATCAGAGAAAGACCAATTTGTTTGCAAAACAGGTCTAGTCTCATTAAACTTGGCCTGATTATTTACATAAGTGTAGCAAGAACAGTGATCAACTATATAGGCCCCTTTAAGTCTGCTTTTAAAAAGGAATCTCTGATTAGACTTTTAAAAGTGTTCTCCATGCTAGGAAGCCAAAGACTTGCCATCAGAATTTGCCTGTAATACCTATAAATTTAGGGAAATTCTTCTGTTCTTAAGAACCCTGAAATATTTTTGAGGTTCTTGGGCCTTCTTTCATGAGACTTGGGAACCTTTAAAGCCAGATGTCCTGCCAATTATTTCCAAGGGCCTTTATTGGCTCCATAAAGACAACCTTAGTTTTTTAAAACTGTCTGATCTTATCTGATTCTATGCACATTCTCAAATATGACATTCCAGGCCGGGCGCGGTGGCTGACACCTATAATCCCAGCACTTTGGGAGGCTGAGGCAGCTGGATCACAAGGTCAAGAGCTCGAGGCCATCCTGGTCAACACGGTGAAACCCCGTCTTTACTGAAAATATAAAAATTAGCTGGACGTGGTGGTGCTCGCCTGTAGTCCCAGCTACTCGGGAGGCTGAGGCAGGAGAATTGCTTGAATCCAGGAAGTGGAGGTTGCGATGAGCCGAGATTGCGCCATTGCACTCCAGCCTGGGTAACAAGAACGAGACTCCATCTCAAAAAAAAAAAAAAAAAAATCCAGTCAAAGCCTTAATATACTGTATAACCAAAGTTTCCAATTGTCTCCTATTACAAGGCAAGCAGATTCTTATTGAACTTATGCAAATAATGATATTGCCATAAAGAATACTCACAGATAGCTTTTCAATCTGGAGGGATCAGGTAAAAAGAAAAAGTAATTGTTTCATCTTTTTTCACAGAGGCATACTTTATCAAATTGCTGTAAGTTATAGACAGCTTAAGGGAAGAGAAAAAGGTTTCCTTAAATCTGAAAAAGTAAAACATTAAAGAGCCAGCAATGTTTCAAACAAAAAAGCCATAACATTAACCATCTGTTCGTTCTGTCCCATGTAATTAATTCTTGTTCTGCTTGATGTTGGGTTAGCAGTTTTAAGAACCAATCAGTTCCTTCATTAGAGTCCCAGAAATTCTTTACCTAGTTCAATGGTGTGGTCTTAAAATTAGAAACTTGTATTTGTCAGAGTCTTTTTCATGAATCTTCTTGAGGAAAGATTTTAGAAGTACAGATGCTTGCAAAAGCTTTCAGAACGTCAGAGTAAAACAATTAACCGTCTATGGACAATAATACTAAAAATGGCAATGGTTAAAGATCTGATGAGAGAGTTCATTATACAAATGATGAAATTGACCAGGAAATTTAAACATTTCTATGGCACACAACATATTTTAACACAATACCCAAATTATGCCTGATAAAGTGTCAGGACACATCAAATTTTCAGAAATTTCAGGCCAGGCACTGTGGCTCATGCCTATAATCCCAGTGCTTTGGGAGGGTGAGGCAGGTAGATCATGAAGTCAGGAGATGGAAACCATTCTTGCCAACATGGTGAAACCCTGTCTCTACTAAAATATAAACAACTAGCCAGGCAGGGTGGTGCGAGCCTATAGTCCCAGCTACTCAGGAGGCTGAGAGAGGAGAATCACTTAACCCAGGAGGTGGAGGTTGCAGTCACCTGTCACTCCAGCCAGGTGATAGATCAAGACTCTGTCTCAAAACAAACAAACAAAAAAAAAACCAAGAAATTTCATATAATTTCTATGACACTCATATTCGTATAAATATAATTCAAATATAATTCATTTTTTATTTGAATATAAATATAATTCATTTTTTATTTGACAATGTTTCCCATGCAAATTTAACATATCAAATAAGTCTAATTAGTGTGATACATTTCCATTTATAAAGAGAGAGAAAAAATTATTTTTATATATTCCAGAAATTCCTGGAAAGTCCCCAAATTAGCTCAAGGTCAAAAATATTTAATTTAGAACCTAATTTTGAAAAGTTTGCAAAAAAAGTTTGAAAAGTTTGCAAAAAAAATCAAAGGTTTAAAACATTTTATTAAAAGAAAATCACAGGTCACTTTGAAACAATAGTCACTCATTTAACCAGAGTGATAATTAAAAGACTTCAAACATAACACAGAAAGTTACATAGTTTTAGAGAAAAACATCCCTTAGCTGTTTTAATAAAGATGACTCAGTTTTCTTAAGTGTTTGAAGACCTAGTAACATGAAGCACCAGAAATTATTTTGATAAAACACAGAATATTTCTCCTAAGTGAGTTACTTAAAAGGTGAAGGAAAAACTTTCACAATTAGTTTAAAAGAGAAGATCAAATTCTGGTTGTAATTTAGTGGACTTTTGATATTAAGGCTCATTATTTTTAAAAATAACTTATAAACTAATTCATTCCAATCTTAGCCGCCTTGACCACAGATAAAATTTCTTTCCTAAGATTATTTTTCCACAAACCTACAACTTTCTTATATCCACTTAGTTTTGTCCTATTCTTTTTCAATGAGGAACAGTATATCTTTACTAATAGACCCAAATATCTTTTTTTCTCCTGTAATAAGAAGCCAAGTGTAGAAAAACTTATGTTCCACAGATAATGTTTCAGTATTTATCTGATTTGGAAAGTAATTTAGATATTCAATAAATATTCATTATTTAACTGAGTAAAACTCCAAGGGAATAAGTTACTAGAGAAATTTGTAAAACTGTTTTCAAGTGGACATAACATCAAACAAAGCCATCATCAAGTTACTTCCCTATAGCTATTTTCACTGCATGTGCATGTTAGGCAGTCATCATGAAAGCAAGAATCCTAAAATGTTAACTATACTTTTTTTGTGTTTGTGCTTGAAATACATGCAATAATGTATATTGCATGTCACTTACACATTTCCTTTATTATATTAAATATCTAGCAGAGATAAATGTATTTGACTAGGAAACCCAGGTAAAACAAAAATATTAAGCTCATATTATACCTGAGACTGATAACTCAGAAGTTGCAGCTATTGTTTTTTTTTTTAAGCCAGAGTCTCACTCTGTCACCCAGGCTGGAGTGCAGTGGTGCGATCTTGGCTCACTGCAACCTCTGTCTCCTGGGTTCAAATGATTCTCCTGCCTCAGCCACCCGAGCAGCTGGGATTACAGGTGCACACCACCATGCCAGGCTAATTTTTGTATTTTTAGTAGAGACAGGGTTTCACCATATTGGCCAGGCTGGTCTCAAACTCCTGACCTAAAGCTATCAGCCTGCCTCAGCCTCCCAAAGTGCGGGGATTACAGGCATGAGCCATCGTGCCCAGCTGCAGCTCTTCTGAATAAATGAACAATATTAACTAATCTTATTTACCAAAGATTTCTCATGAATTTGAAACACTTTATGGGTAAGTTTCTATAATTCCAAGAGTTTAAAGAAAAGTATTAATGTGCTGCAAAATGACATTTCAGTAAATGAGGGACTGTGTATAATAAGTGGTCTTATAAGATTATAATGAAGCTGAAAAAGTCCTGTTGCTTAATGGCTTCGTAGCATACTTTGTAGTGCAATGCATTACTGACACACTTATAAGATACTCACGCTTATGTGTTTTTGTAAACAAACCTACTAAACTGCTAGTCATGCAAATTATAGCACAAACAATTATGTGCAGTACATAATGCATGATAATGATCATAAATGGAAACTGACCCAATAGTTCATGTTTTTTTAATAAACATAGAAATCGACACTCTGGTCTTAAAGTTTAAAACTTATATTTGTTTTATCTGAGCTCCTTCCTCAGGAAACAATCTTCAGGCCTCTCAAAAAGAGTATCAAAGTACTGAAACTCACCAGATCACCACTTTCAATGAGACGGATTGCTTGCCCCTCTCTAGTTCCTGCCATCTTACACATTGTTACATTATTTCCCTGCTATACTGAACTGTACTTTTTATCATAATATTAGACTATATTTCTTGTACTTATTTTTTTTTAATTCTGTAAAACAGCCTCATGTAGGTCTTGCAAGAGGTATTCCAGAAGAAGTCTTATCATCATAGGAGACAGCAGCTCCATGCATGTTATTGCCCCTGAAAAACTTCCAGTGGGACGAGATGTGGAAGTGAAAGACAGTGATATTGATGATCCCTGCCCTAGGTAGGCCTAGGCTAATGTATCTACTGTGTCTTAGTTTTTAACAAAAATTTAAAAAGTTAAAAAACATTTAAAAATAGAAAAAAGCTTATCGAATAGGATTTTAAAGACAAGTATTTTTGTACAGTTGTGCAGTGTATTTGTGTTTATTTATTTTACTTTAAGTTCTGGCGTACATGTGCGGATCTTATGGGATTGTTACATAGGCATACACATGCCATGGTGGTTTGCTGCATCCATCTCCCCGTCACCTACATTAGGTATTTCTCCTAACGTATTTGTGTTTTAAGTTGTTACTATAAAAGTCTAAAAGTTAAAAAAACTAAAAAATTTATAAAGCCAAATATAATAAGCTAAGGTTAATATATTATTGAAGAAAGTTTTTATGTAAGTGTAAGGTAACCTACGTGTCCGGTGTTTATAAAGTCTGCAGTAGGGCACAATAACGTCCTAGTCTTCACATTCACTTACCACTCACTCTTTGACTCATTCAGAGCAATTTCCAATCCTGCAAGGTCCATTTATGGTAAGTACTCTATGCAAATGCATCATTTAAAAAATCTTTTAGAGCATATTTTTACTATACACTTTTGTGTTACAATTGCTTACAGCATCCAGTACAATAACCTCCTTTATAGGTTTGTGGCTACACTAGATAGCTTAGGTGTATAACAGGCCATGCTGTCTAGGTTTGTGTAAATACATTCTATGATGTTTGTGTAACCCAACTCATGTTTGGCTGCTTGCTGCTCAGAAAGCCAGACCCTGGAAGTGAGTTTTGGTGAAAGGAAAGGAGGTTTATTCAAGTGGTAGAGGCTTGGGAGACAGCCATACTCTAGTCTCAAAAAGCTATCACAAACTTTCAGGCTAACTCAAGGGGTTTTTAGGGGACACATAGCATGGAAACTGTGTGCATGAGCAGTGTAGGGTATAGATCTGCTGGCCATCCAATGGCTATCTTGAGTAACGGACTACCCAGAGGCCTGGTTGGTATCAGGTTGTGAATCAACTGTGCAACTGCCATCTCTGCTTCATGCCTGAATTGTTTTAAGATTAGCCTTTGGAGTTCTCCACTGAACAGGTAGTTAGATATATGTGTAGCAAGAAACGAAGGGAGGAAAGGGTTCCTTTTAGAGTAAGATAGCAAACTGACTATACTGGTTACATTTAGACAAAATCATCTAATGGCTCGTTTCTCGGAAGGTATCCTATGCTCATTGTTAAGCAACACATGACTGTACTTAATTTATATAAGCTTTTCGTTTTCCTTAAGCCAATTAAATAAAGCTCTTTCGTAAGTTAATTTTGTCAAAACCATCTGGAGGTGGAGAAATATCACATATAGATTACATACATACATAGATGTGTATAAGCACATAAACAGAAGTAAATACAGATCATGTAACTTCTGTATTCATCTGTTCTCACATTGTTATACAGAACTACCCAAAACTAGGTAATTTATAAAGAAAAGAAGTTTGGCTGGGTGTGGTGGCTTATGTCTGTAATCCCAGCACTTTGAGAGGTCAAGCCAGGTGGATCACTTGAGGTTAGGAATTCGAGACCAGCCTGCCCAAGAAGGTGAAACCCTGTTTCTACTAAAAATACAAAAATTAGCAGGGTGTGCTGGTGGATACCTGTAATCCCAGCTACCAGGAAGACTGAGGCAGGAGAATCGCTTGAACCCAGGAAGCAGAGGTTGTAGTAAGCTGATATTGCACTACTGCACTACAGCCTGGTCAACAGAGTGAGTCTCCATCTGAAAAAAAAAAAAAAAATAGAGGTTTAATTGGATCATGGTTCTGCAGGCTGTCCAGAAAACATGTCTGCAGAGGACTCAGGAAACCTATAATCATGATGGAAGGCAAAGGGGAAATGGGTACATTCCACACGCCTGGAGCAGGAGGATGAGAACAAAGAGGAAGGTGCTACACACTTAAATAACCAGATCTCATGAGAACTCACTCACTATCACAAGAACAGCAAGTGGGAAATCAGCCCCCATGATCCAACAGCCTCCTTCCAGGCCCTTTCTCCAACATCAGGGATTATAATTAGACATGAGATTTGAGTGGGGACAGAAATTCAAACCATATTAGCTTCTGTTTTAAAATTTGAGTCATGTACCATGTACAATAATAAAAAACTCACTAGTAGTTTATAAAATAATAAATGAATCATAATTTTATTCTGGCCACTGAATAAGACTTTCTTCATTGATAGCTATCACTTTTTACTACTATTTGTAAAAAGAACTTTTAAGATTTTTTATTTGCCAGTTTCCAAATACAGTTGACCTTTGAACAACACAGATTTGAATGGTGGAGGCCCACATATACACCAATAGTTTTTCAACCAAATGCAGATAAAAAATACAGTATTCCTGGGATGCAAAACCCATGCTTGTGGAGGGCTGATATTTTGTACATGTGAGTTCCAGGTGTGGCTCTTAGATACGGCAGGGCAAAAAAAATCACATCTCAAATGTGCAGAGTTTCAACCTGTGCTTTAATACCATCATTTTCAGAAGCAAAGAATGGTGTAGGTAAAGGCCCGGGTAAGATAAGAAAGCCAAAAGAAGCAACTTAAACGAAGGTTAAAGTTTGTTCTATGGATCGAAGCTGAGACCTCACCAGTGTAAGAGGTTCTGATGATTTAGCCTTTCTTTCCTTTCTTGTGAGAGAGGGATCCACACTTACAAATGGAGATTTTCTTTACAGATTGATTTTTTTCCTAACAAAAGGATCTCATAGTAACTGGCTGAAATAGTCCTTATGCCAGAAAGGCATATTTTGGATACTCATTCAGGTACACAGGCTGCTTCTCAATCCAGTCTGTGTTTCTTTAACTAGATGACTGAGTTCAAGGTGGAGCTCATTAATAAGCAGGGCAAACAGAGCATTTTCTATGCCTGGACTCAGCATGGATAGACCAGAATATTTTATAAATAATACTTCTAACCTTTACTTATAGTCAGAAACAGGTTCATCCTTTTTCTTTTCACAAGATTGAATGACCATCAGTTAGAGTTTGTTTAGTTTTTTGGAAGTACTTTAGGTTTTAAGAGGTTGTTATTTTCTTAACCCTTTTGTCTATCTTGGACGATTAATTAATCGAATCTTTGATATATTTCGCAGTACCTCCTATTTAGCTTCAGCCATCCATTTTTAGGGTTTACCAGGTCTCAGTATCATGTAAATATAAATTGCCAAAAATCATAGTCTTGTATTATATACTCCAATGAGAATTCTAAACTTCTTGGCAATTTTATGGCGGTTTCCTTTAGGACAGGAAAACCATTTCACTTTTTCTCTGTGCTCAAGATTTTGATCAACATGAACAGGTGGTTAAAGAAGCATACCAAGGTGGGCGGATCACAAGGTCAACAGATCAAGACCATCCTGGCCAATAAAATGAAACTCCATCTCTACTAAAAATACAAAAATTAGCTGGGCATGGTAGCCTATGCCTGTGGTCCCAGCTACTTGGGAGGCTGAGGCAGGAGAATCACTTGATCCTGGGAGGCAGAGGTTGCAGTGAGCCAAGATCAGGCCACTGCACTCCAGTCTGTGACAGAGCAAGATTCTGTCTCCAAAAACAAAAAGCATACCTGATTGTTTTGATGGCCTAACTTTGTAAGGCACTTGTTTTTTTATCTTCAGGGTGAGAAGGGAACTAAGCTAAAAGGTTAGTAGATTCGGAGTAGGCAGAGAAGAATAGAAAGAGAGAAAGTATAGCTGCAGATAAGTCAGTCCATATACTGTTATTTCTAATCAATTAATTGCTCACATTTTAGCCTTTTGTAAGCATTTTAGAGAATACATATATTCTCATTTAGTCTTTTAGAAGCTCTGCATGCCAAACATACGTTCTCCATTATTTCTGTGCCATCTGTAATCCCTTTTTTTATTCTATCACACCTTACAAGTAAACAATTTGATCTAGTTTAAAACTTTCATGCCCTGGTGAATGCGGCTCTAAGTTACCTTCAGTAAATTTCACCAATTTCTCTAGAAAAGCACATATTCTTGGTCTATAGTTCTTAGGTATGAAATTGGCTGGAGCTCCATTTGGAGGAGTTCTAGACTTCTCGGATCCAGATGAATCCATGGTTCCCCATCTTCTTGTAATCTTATCTATCAGAAGCCTCCCTACTGCACCCAGCCAGTTTCTGTCTGACACAGTATGACATCTGAGCCCTCTCTGCTAGACCCAGTTTAGTTTCTGTTGCATCTTACACACCTAGTCCAGGAAAAACATGCTCAAATAAACTTGGAGTAATAGACATAAATTTTGAGGCTAGTTTCTAAGAGGGACCTACTGGTGGTTACCTTCAAATGTGCAGCAAGTGGCGAGTGAAAGAGGCTCAGCAGTGTACCTATGCCCATTTCCTTGCTGCTCCTAGATGTTATCACGTAGAGGAAGTCTTCCTTGGATCCCACTTCTTTCACCAGAACTTATTTTATTTTGTTTTATTTTTATTTTTATTTTTGAGACAGAGTTCTGCTCTGTCACTCAGTCTGGAGTGCAGTGGCCAATCTTGGCTCACTGCAACCTCCACATCCCAGGTTCAAGCAACTCTCTTGCCTCAGCCTCCTGAGTATCTGGGATTACAGGCACACACCACCATGCCCAGTTAATGTTTTTGTATTTTTAGTAGAGACAGGGTTTTGCCATGTTGGCCAGGCTAGTCTTGAACTCCTGACCTCAGGTGATCTGCCTACCTTGGCCTCTCGAAGTGCTGGGATTACAGGCATGAGCCACCGCACCTAGCCTCTGCCATCAGAACTTTTAAAAGAAAAACTATAGAGAAAATAAGTTTAATGGAGTTTAAGCAAATAATTATTCATGAATTGGGCAGCACTCAGAACCAAAAGAGGTACAGAGAATTCTGCTGCGACAACATTGGCAGCAGGCTCTTTTAGGCTGAAACAGAAGTAAGGCAAATAAAATGTATTGGATTGCGTACAGTGAGGGGACCCTAGGCAGAGGTTACTTGGTAGTTTCTGACTGGTAAGGTCTCTACTTTTATTTTACTGTTATGTTGGGCTTTAGTCTGCTTATATAGAAACTTAAATCTCTAGAGTCATCCCTGCCTAGCGATCTCCCAATTAAAAAAATTTTTTTAACATTGAGAAGTGATTATTTGACATATGTTTACCTTTTACATCTATGCTTATTGCTCACTTTATTATTTTCCAGGTTATAAGCACAATTAGAACAAAGTAAGGCCTGGGTGGTGGAGCAAAACTCCATCTCAGAACAACAACAACAACAAAACAAACTTCAAAACATAGGTTTAAACTGACATTTTTCTCTGAGAGTCCTGGTCAGTAAGTGAGGAAGAAAGATACTGAGTTAAAACTCAATATATTTTTATTAGCAATTCTCCATTGCATGGAAATATATTTTGTTTTAATTTATTCATCTATTGTCTGGATAGAAAAGGCAGAATGAAAATTAAAGCAAACCAAAGCTCATAAAAGGAAAGAACTAAATAAACACATAACAAAACAAGATCAGAGTATTTCGATGTTAGATTTTCTACTTCTGCCATTTGGAGAAACTAGGGTATTGCAGAAATTAATAAGGCAGCACTTTATGGATTGACTTGTTCTAGTACACAGAGACCCTTCCAACTCTTTTGTTTTAGAGAAGCAATGTAAACTAAGATCTGAACTCTGTATCACACTACAAATAGCTATTCTAATCTGCATGTCAGAATAAAATCTACAAATTCATAGTAATTAGGCCACGTGGATATTTAACAGAATATTTAAAAGACATTTTTATAGGCACTTTCTCTGAATAAGGAAGAACTCTTGTGTTTCAGCTGCCTTCTCTATATAGCTGAACTTATCTGTTAACAGGATTAATTTTAATAAGCAATTTCTAAGATCTAACAAAAATTTATTTTAAAGCAGTCATTGTTTTTCACACTAAATCTAGTAGGAAAAGAATGTTCCCCAAATTTTATATACAGAAAACTGAAGTACAGAGAGAAATAATGTGCCCGTCAATATTATTATAGATGAAGTTGGTAAGGCAAGATGCATAATCAGTTTGTCAGCTCTTGGTATCTTTATAGCAGTTTAGGTCTGTTCTTGGTGGTTCCTCTGCCTGTGTGGAATTCACCTAAATTTTAGAGGGTTACAGGCCATGGAGGGGAGGATTCAAGAGAAGCCCATGGAGTAGACAGAACTATCCACAGGCAGGTGTTCCTTGAGGAAACGAATTGGCTTCTAGGATCCACCCCTCTTTGCCAATTAGTAGAAACCGTCCTTGAATATGGTGAATAGGTAATGGACTTCTGCTAGGAAGTTACTTGAACCTGATTTTCTTTTGTAACGAATGGGTCTCACAATAACTGGCTGGAAATAGTCCTCATGCCAGAAAGACATATTTTGGAGACTAATTCAGCTATACAGGCTATTTCTCAACCCAGTCTGTGTTGAGAAGACTAAGTCTGTGAGTATGTAATCATCTACGCACACACAGACCATTTAAGAAGTTGAGGGCACTGTGTTGTATGCCCTCAAGATAAATGGTTTGTGTGTGTAGATGATTAGCTTGAGTCAGAATTACCCCTTAAATACAGAGAAACTTAAGGTATATAGAGAATGTAACCACAGTTGTTTCCACAGCAACAGGATGTTCCCCCCTGAGCTTAATCCCTAAACGTCAATTTGATGATTTCACTCTAAATTTTAAAATCTTATCTTAGCTAAATCTAATAACATTTCAGAAGTCTAGCCGATATAAATAAGCTCAGACCTCACTATAGAAAAAATAAATAATTAGCACTTCTTAGTCCATTTTGTAAGATGTAATAAACGATAAAAATAAAGAGTTAAATATTTTATTGTTGTTTTTCCTTTTAAATCTGCTTTTTTTTCCTCAGAGGTATAACAGGGCATTTAAATAAAACCATGACAGAGTAGCATTATGCCTGAAACAGTACAATAATGAAGACTTTTTTTTGTGTTAGTAACTTACTAATTCTTGATGACTTTGGATCCAGTCACACACTTTTTTGGATGTGTAATTTCTAGTAAAATCTCAACTCTAATTCTGTACGGTGTCAAAAACTCCCTAAAAATATAAGTGTTAAAACAATCCCCCTTATTTAAAATTCATACTTGATACATTTTTAAATATTGAATTTTGGCCACACACTGTGCAGATAACAGTTTTTCATAGTTTTCTGGGAATTTTGCTGTCATCGATACTTGCTATTTACAATTTTGAAAAGTTTCTTTTAGACTTTACAAGATAATGGTGGTAAGGTGACACGCTCTTTTACACTAATCTCCTCCTGAGTCTCCAGAGAAGAACTGTAAGAATCTTGAAAAGCAAGACAAAAAAGATATGCCACCCTTAATTGTACAAATACAGTCGTTTAACAGCATAATGACATTTTGGTCAGTGATGGAAGGCATATATGTCAGTGGCTTCATAAGTGATAATATTGTATTTTTACTGTACCTGTTTTAGGTTTAAATAGATTTTGATAGACAAATGTTTACCATTGTGTTTCAATTGCCTACACTCTTCAGTACACAACATGTACAGATTTGTAGCTGAGCAGTAATAGGCTCTGCTGTATAGCCTAGGTGTGTAGTAGGCTATGCCGTGTAGGTTTGTTTAAGTTCACTCTATGAAGCACACTCTACAAGTACACTTTACAATGTTTACACAAGGATGAAATCACCTAATGATGCATTTCTCAGTATGCAACCTTGTCATTAAGCAACACATGGCTGTACCAAACTGTGAAGAATGGGGCCATAAACAATCTATACCTCTCCACAGGAATTTTTGTAAACACTGGAAATGCTAGACTATTAACGCCTGCAACTATGGAAACACCATGTAGCTAATGGCTCCGTTGTCACTTCTCTATTGTCCTTTTCATTAGTCACTGCCACTTTTCTGTTTTGCCAGTTTCATTTTTCCTCCATGCAAACATCCTGTAAGGCATTAAAAAGAAGGGTGGGAGACTAATTAGTGTGTCAAGGGGAACTAGAGGTATGATGAGAAATACAGAATTTCATTTTCCTTTCCCCCCTTAAAATTGATTTTGCTGTCAGCATTTAAAAAATAACAAATGGAAGTGCTTCTATTATTTGATGGAGATAAGTGCTTTCTCCTCTCCAAGTATAATTCGCTGCAAATTCTGTTAACCAAAAATATATTTCAGAATAAAAATTATTAAAAATTTTGAATGTCTTAAATAGTCTAAGTATCTGTGACTATTAAATGGATCGATTGGTATTTGTTTATAAATGTAATTAGGACAAATCGAAATAGAAGTGAAATAAAAGATATATAATTACATTAGAGTACTTGCCAGAAAAGTGATGATTTTTTCAAAAAGCTGTGTAGCATGAGAAAAATTTTGCAATCTGTTATTATAAGTATTATATTTATATAGTTTGTTTAGTTGCAGATTGAATGAGAGGTAAGATTTCATTGTTGCATTTTTCTTTTAAGCCACCTCTAGACTTCTTTGCTTCTAGGTAGAAAGTTCTGTTTTGTAGTGTGATTTGGGAATGTTGGCAGGAAGGTGTCACAGGTTAACTCTTACCAATGCTTTTCTTTTCTTTTTTGAGGAAAGGAGTGGGCAGGCACCAGTTCTGTCTATAAACTCCTTTTGTTTCACACTGAGAAGTAGGCAGGATTTGATTGTTTCACATTGTTATCTTGTTTTGATTGATATTCACATCCTTCCAGTTTGGGCGTTAGTGATATGGAAAAGTTAGACTCTTTTGGCAGGGGTGTCATTTGTCTGAGTTATTAGGTATTGATGATCTGAATGCTAACCCTACACTGCAGTTCCACTAATTTGTAAGTTTTTCTGGTTTCTGCTCCTTCCTCTTGTCCTGTTTTCCAAGTGATCAATTTCTATTAGTTTTTTTTGTTTCCAACTGGATTGCTTTTTTATACAGTTTGATTCAAAGTTATTGATTGATTTCCCCTACCCTTCCTCTGGAATGGTACCTATAACTTATTTTATTTTATTATTTTATGTTTATTTATTTACTATAGCAATTTCATATCTTCTGTGTTCTGCCCCCAACCCCCCAACAGCTGTCTTGTTTTTAGTGATAAATTGTGCAAGTTGTTTTAGTGATAATACACTGTGGTTGGTTAACAAAAAGCTTGCAGGGTACATAGAAGGAAGTGTTCTAGTTTTCTTTGCATGGGGAACGTAGTCTCTCTCTCCTTTCCTTTCCCTCCCTCCCTCCGTCCCTCCGTCCCTCCGTCCCTCCCTCCCTTCCTTCTTTCCTTCCTTCCTTCCTTCCTTCCTTCCTTCCTTCCTTCCTTCCTTCCTTCTATTTCCCAGCTTTGCTACAGGAAACCATATTTCAGTTCTTTATAATAGGGCCAGGGAAGGTGCCAGAAGGTGGGAGAGCATTGGGTTAGGATGCAGGGTGAATCCCCACACCCATAAACCTCAAAATGATCAGATAGGCATAAAGAAAATTTAAAAAATTGTCCTTTAAGGAATAGGTATAATTTTCTCTGACTCCTTTCAAGGTCTTGTTTTCATTATCACCCGGACAAACGAGTCATGTTCTTCTCAGTGGGCTTTCGACAACTTGGTTAGAAACTAATAAACTTTTTTTTTTTTGAGTTAGAGTCTTGCTCTGTTGCCAGGCTGGAGTTCAGTGGTGCGATCTTGGCTTACTGCAATCTACGACTCCCTGGTTCAAGCGATTCTCCTGCCCCAGCCTTCCAAGTAGCTGGGATTACAAAGACATGCCACCGTGCCCAACTGATTTTTGTATTTTTAGTAGAGACGGAGTTCCACCATGTTGGCCAGGATGGTCTCGATCTCTTGACCTTGTGATCCTTCCACCTCAGCCTCCTAAAGCGCTGAGATTTTAGGTGTGAGCTATCACACCCGGCTTAAACTTTTATCAGTTAAAAAATAATCATTTTCTCCTAGGGGAGAAGTTAAGGGCAGTTGTTAGGAGTTAGAAAATAGAAGAAAGATTGGGAAAGTACTAAGTGAGGAACGAGGGTATACTGAGGAGGAGAGGCCATGTGGCTGAGTCCTGGTGGGAAGCTCAGGGCTTTGCCCCTGCGTCAGCTTCATCTGTTGCCTCATCCTCACCGCACTACTTGGAGCACATTTCCCAAGCTTTCTGACCCCCAGTTTCTTCATTTGTGAATGGGAAAATAATATCTATTCCCCAGAGTTATTGTGAGGATTAAAGAAGATAACATTACCTCTGAACTGTGTCTTCTTGAGGGCTGAGATTTAGTCATTTGCACCTTTCTATGCCTCAGAGTCTAATACAGCGCCTGGCACACAGTAGGTGCACAGTAAACATCTAGTTGAATGAAAGAGAGGACAAGGAATCTAACAGAGCTGGATATTAAAGAAGTAGCTCAGGAAGACAAGAAGGAAAACAGAGGAAGAAAAATAGAAAGATGAGGCATGGAGAGCTATTTGGACCTCCAGGTTAAAACTGATGCAGCCTGGAGCTATAGCCTCCCCTTCTCATGTCTCCCAGGGAGGGCTCTGTTACTGTTCTTTTCTAAAGCCATCAAAGCGTAAATTGGAAATACAGGATAAAAGTACGTAGTGGCCAATCGCGGTGGCTCACACCTATAATCTCAGCACTTTGGGAGGCCAAGGCTGGCAGATCATGAGGTCAAGAGATCAAGACCACCTTGGCCAACATGGTGAAACCCCGTCTCTACTAAAAATACAAAAATTAGCTGGGTGTGGTGGTGCACACCTGTAATCCCAGCTACTCAGGAGGCTGAGGCAGGAGAATTGCTTACTAAAACCTGGGAGGCAGAGGTTGCAGTGAGCCAAGATCACACCACTTCCCTCCAGCCTGGCAATAGAGCAAGACTGTCCCAGAGCAAAACAAAACAAAACAACAAAAACAAAAAAGTAGTGGTAGCACACTGAAGGGAATATTTCTTTTTAAATGGGTGTATAAGCCAGACCCCACTTCCTCACCTTATCTAATGCTCATGTTAATTTGTTCAAGTATTCCCATTTCAACTCATAGATTCATGAGAACTGCAAGGTCACTACCACTGCTCATACTGATTCACTTGTGGCCTCTGAAACTGTCCCGTATATCATTGTTTTATTTAGGCTAGCAAACATGGAGGAGTAGTGCTTAGTCTTGTTCCTTATTTTCTCAGTGATTTTTATTAATCTTCCTTTGACACTCTGAGAAATGTGTGTGGGTTGTAGACGGCCAGTTCAGAAAGGTCATCTAATGTCAGCTCAGCCCGTGGTGCATTGCAAATGAATGCTGACTACAGTGCAGTGGCATTTTGGTGCTTTATTTATCATAATTTTTATATAGTTATCTCACACTTCACCCCTACAAATTATATCATGTCACTGTGGGTTTTGGAGATCACTCTTCTCTATTTACATCAAGATCAGAGCTTGATCTTGTCATGAAATTTTCTATGAAAATCTATTTTTGATGTTTATTGGTGCCTCAAAACTTAAAATAATAAACCATATGTACTGATAAGAAAAAGAAGGCATGGAGAAGGTCATTTCATTAAATCATCAATGTAGGAGATGGTACCTAATTAAAACACAACCAAACAACAAAATAGCAAATTTCTTGAAACAAAATCCAGGTACAGGCTGGGCATGGTAGCTCATGCCTGTTCTCTCAGCACTTTAGGAGGGCAAGGAAGGAGGATCGCTTGAGCCCAAGAGTTCAAGACCAGCTTGGGCATCATAGCAAGACCTCATTTCTACAAAAAAAAAAAAATAGCAAAGCATGGTGGTGCACATCTGTGGTCACACTTACTTGGGGAGCTGAGGTGGGAGAATTGTTTGAGCCCCTGCAGTCAAAGCTGCAGTGAACCTTGAACGTGCCGCTCCACTCCAGCCTGGGCAACAGAGTGAGACCTTGTCTGTGTTTGTGTCCTTCATAGGGACATGGATGAATCTGGAAACCGTCATTCTAAGCAAACTGACACAAGAACAGAAAACAAAATACCACATGTTCTCACTCATAGGCAGGTGTTGAACAATTAGAACATGTGGACACAGGGAGGGGAGCATCACACACTGTGGTCAGTTGGGGAGGAATAGGGGAGGGACAACAGCGGGTGGGAGGGTGGGGAGGGATAACACAGGGAGAAATACCAGATGTGGGTGATGGGGGGATGAAGGCAGCAAACCAGCTTACCATGTGTGTACCTATGCAACAATCCTGCATGACCTGCACATGTGCCCCTGAACCTAAAGTATAATTGAAAATTAAAAAAAAGAAAATTTCACAATATTAAAAAAAAGAAAAGAAAAATAACAAAGTGTATATATTTTTAAAGCCAGTGTTTTGGACTAACTGAAAGATGTGTGCATTTGTTGAGAAGAGCATCGTTAATCAAGAAAAGAAGCTTTACATCTCGCCCAGAGGCACTTGCTGCTTCTCTCTTTTGGGGTCATGATCACAGCAGGTTCCCACTCCTCACGGAGTGCTGGATGGTCAGGAACTGTGACCCCAGAGCTCTGAGAAGTGAGGGAAGCTACACTGTTTTCCTGGTTGTTCTTTTAGATCCATGGAGTAGTTCTTCCATATAAGGTGGATGCAACACAGTGATGACGTACTCCAGTTTGCAGCTCTTCTTTCGATAACACAGATCGTGTCTAGGTTCAAATCTGTCAACTTCATGCCCTTTGCACGTATTAGATTCTCAGCTTTCTAGCATGTACATTTTTTTGAATGAACAGCAAAATCTGATCCTTCAGAGTGGATATTCAACACAAAAAAAAAGTCTAAAAAGAGTGGCAGAAGACAGGATTGGTATCAGTGGGTTTTAATTGAACACCTACTATGTTCCAGCACTGTTCTGGGCATTTTTAAAACAGAACAGGGAAATGGTAGCTACAGAGGGTTGACACATAGCTCTGTATCTTGGTTATCGTCAAGGGGAGGGTGAGTTAGTCTTACAGTAAATTATGTTGACATGGCACCTCAGACACTGGGGCCTTTCTTCTGTCTTGTGCATTTCATAGCCTCCTGCAAATGCCAATGTGATGGTCTGTCTTGCGGAATAATTCACTTAGTCTATTAGAGTGATAAGTGGTAGGCCTCTGCTAAAGCAGAGAGAGCTCATGGTGCCATTGAAAATAAAACGTCCTTGGCTTCTCTCGTTACTCATATACTTGTCACACTGTGTTTCTTTTGCCTTATAAAATGGTCTTTCCTCATGTTGCTGTAAGGGCTGAAAGGTCATATAGCGTTTGGCTTATTGTTTAAAGCTCTCAAAGAAGAACTTATTATTTTTTAATTGCATTTCCTTCCTACTACATTAGAAGCATGTCAAATTGGAAAAATCAGGTCAGGATGGACTAAAGTGCTTCTTTTTTTTTTTTAGACAGAGTCTTGCTCTTTCTCTAGGTGCCAGGCTGGAGTGCAGTGGTGGGATCTCAGCTCACTGCAACCTCTGCTTCCCAGGTTCAAGCAATTCTCCTGCCTCAGCCGCCCGAGTAGCTGGGACTACAGGCGCATGCCACCACGCCCAGCTAATTTTTGTATTTTAGTAGAGACAGGGTTTCACTATGTCGTCCAGGATAGTCTTGATCTCTTGCCCTTGTGATCTGCCCGCCCTGGCCTCCCAAAGTGCTGGGATTACAGGAGTGAGCCACCATGCCCGGCCAAGGTGTTTCTTTTACCTCTGATGGGTACCACATTTTTAAATTAAAAATCTTGCAAAACTTGGTTTTTTACTCTTCAGAGTAAAACGTTTACTCTGAAGGACATTGTGTTCTCAAATATCCTTCTATTTGTCTTCACAACAGCCCTGAGAGGTAGGAGAATTGAATAAATATTACTGTCATTGTCATATAAATGTGGCAACTGAGGCTCAAAAAGAGTACCTGTCTTGTTTAAGGTAATTTAAAGATATACTTGATAAGTCTGTAAATATTTGCTAGTCATTGAGTAATTGACAGGGGCAAAAACACAACTTGATTTTTAGCTCCATGTCTTCCCACTACATTAGTTTTTTACTAACATAAACAACCAGATTCAACATGTTAATTTATCAAAATCATGATTGTGAGGGATCTCAAACACAAAAGTGTATAAAGTGGAAGAGAATCATCCTGGATTCAGAAATTATCAGGCATTGAAAGCCTGAGCCAAGTAAGATGTAGCCCCTTGCTTTGGAAATCCACTAAAACAAATTTTTGCAGTGAGAGCTATTACTTCTCACACATGGAAATTAACAATAAAATGGTAATCTATACCTGGCTTATTTACAACCAACCTCTGTCTTCCAACAAACCTTTGTTCTTTTTTCCCCATTATTCTAGGTCTTTATTTCATCAATCTCAGAGAGATTTTCCTCTCAAGCTTTGTAGGTGTCAGCTCATTACTTGTGACAGCGAGTGACTGGCTGACTAATCTCAACCTTGGTTCAACAGCAAAGCAAACTTTCTCACTGAAGATGGCCATTCTTGAAAAGACATATCTGGGTCAGTGAGTGCAGGTAGGTGTGCTGTGTTCAATTAACGCAATGGCAGCATACCAAACTGAGATCCTTCTCCTCCTCTCATCTCCGATGCAAGCACGTGTTCATTTAATCTGTTCGTTTCCCCTCACTTTTGGAAGTTAGCACAAGAGACTAGTAACAGAATGACTTTATATTCATTTCAAGAACACTCCTGTTAGTGACCATGTTTAAAAATGTTGTTTTCTTTAAGGTTTCAATCATCTTGCTCTAGAGACGACATTCTTTTAGTAATTGTGCTCCTTTTGGTACCTAATAGATGCTTCTATCCTGTGTGGACTGAGGAAGAGTGAGTAAAGGGAAAGGGAATTGGCCAGGAGAGAGAGAAGTAAAAAAATTCAAACACAGGAGATTTCAAGCAGTCAGTAAACATTTCTGTTGTCTTTTCAAATAAGTAGAAGCTCATATTTGCATATTTACATAAGAAATTCTCATTTAAGAAGGATATTATTATTCTACTATGATTCCCTTTGTATTGATGGGATAACTGAGACTTGTCAATACGTAAACTGTCCTGATTCACCCAGCAGGTAAGTAGTGCATAGAGCCTCCACCTAGTTCTCTTTTCAGAGCTCACTTTCCTCCGCTCTCTTTGCCCTTTCAATTACCATTGGAGGCTCTTCAGGGCAAGGGCTGCATCTTCAATATTGCGACTTCCCTCCCGGCGTATTTGACAGTCTTTGCACACAGTGGTAAATCAGTAAGTGCTGTCACCTGTCTGGTGGGTAATAGTCTTTTGTGAATTAGTGAAATGGTGTTTTTCTTTCTCAATGTAGCGTAGCTGAGCGACCTCATCTGCTATCTCCGCTGCTTGCTGTCATCACAGCACTAGCCCCTGGCTACAGGGCCAATTTTGTTCAGAGCCATCTTTCAGTCTCCCAGATACATGTGGCTCTCAACGGAATTGCTGACTTTCAAGCATTTTAGAGGAAGACAAGATTTCATGTCTACAAAAACAAGACAGCAAGGACTCTGGCAAGCAGACGTCGTAATCTCCCTAAGTTTAGTCTTTATGATGAATCATCTAGAGGCTGTTACTTGCTCTGGGTCTTTGGCTGTTTTATTTTTAGAAAATCTGAACTTCAGTGAAATCCATTTGCTGGTACATAATCGGAGTGGATCCAGTCCAAACGAGGTAATTATGGGTCAGCTGGAGGTGATTATCTGCATCCACGAGACAGCCCCAAGCTAGGAAGCTCTATGCAGGACTTTTAAAACAACACTTTCTTCCTCGTGACCAATTTTGTAGTTATGAAGCTTTTTAAGGGCTCTTCTTGCGTCATCTTAACATGATTTGTTGTCTTTCTGCCTTTTCTTGGAAAAAATAAATCTTCTCACCAAAATTTTGTCTGAAACAGTGAGAAAAAAAAGAATGTGATTGTGCTGAACTGATACTCACAGGCATGTCTGCTGCAGTTAGGACATCTTCATTTTGGATGTCCTTTCCTGAGATCATTTTACAAAGTTTTCCAGGGCAACTTCAACCCAACCTCCATGATCAGAGAAGAGATTTCACAGGGGTACTCTTTCTTTTTTAATTCGGTAGCTCTTAAATTTCCAAAGAAAGATTGGCAGTGCACTTTGCTTTATAGCTATTAACAGGAGAAAGCAAATGCAACTATTTTAAATGGGTTACGTCTGTTGGGCTAGTTTTGTCTCTAATGGGTGGGAGGATGCTTTGTGTGGCAATTAGAATTTCGTGGTTCTCAGCCTGAGCATTTCCCTGTGTGTCAGTTGTTTTTCTATTGCTGAACAGGCGGCACCTCCCTCATCTCGTTGTCTCTATATTGGACTTCTGCTTCCCCTTCATCTTGCCTCACTGCCTTGAGATGGACTCTGAGAGGTCCTAATATAAATGTGTCACTAACATCACATGCTTAGATCTTCCAGTTTTCACCACTCACTTGGGGTCTTAGCAGGAAAAAGCAGAAATGTCTATTATTTAGACTGTGTTGGAAATAAGTCCAACTTTTCCCAGTAGGGATTGTATGCTATTTCAGAAAAAAATGTTTGAAAACCGTTTTGATGACCAGTTTAAGCTCATCACTTTCCTCCCCCGATCACTGGCTGCAAACAATTCCTGGAAATACAGCTTTCATGTTCTCTTCTTCTGTCTTTCACTCTTGCATCCAAATTTCAATAAATGTCATATGTTTGTGCTATGAAAAACATCATACTTTTGTGAAAGAAGGTGAATTTGTTAGGTTAAAAGAACAGGTTTCAACAAATAGAAGAACTGTCCCTTGATTGAGTAATCTGGACATTTTAATTTCATCTTTCTGAGTCTTGGTTTCTTCATTTAGGTAATGGGATGATAATATGTACTCCACAAGATCATGGAAATCATCAGATATGGCTTATAAACCAAGAAATATTGTCAAGTTAATAACTGTTAGTCTACTATCAATGTATGCATTCATATGGTCTATATATATATGTGACAAAATTTGGCATTTTTTATCGGTATATGTCTTAGAGTTTCTAGAGTCTGTGAGCACAACATATGTGACCGTTTCCAATATTAGCAGAGTAAAAGCAGATAGCAATTTGATATACACCATCCAAGCATGGAGTGGATGAACTAATAACTGAGAAAAAGAAAACTAAATTAAAAGACAAGCAAATTCATGACTTTCTAGAATCATCTATCTGGAAAGAACTCTAAAGATGATGTCATGTTTATTGATTTGTAAGAAAGTAAGATCCAAGAACAATACAGATATGGACAGATAGAAAACATTATGGTATTTGCTCAGTCTTCCAGGCTATTTAGTTACCGACCTGGGCCTGGTCCCAAGCCTCTTGACCTGACCCCTCAGCCCTCATCCTGTCCTGCACATTGCCATTGTAAATGCCCTTTTAAAGCTCTACATGTAAGCACATGGAACAAATATAAAAGATTTCCAACGGGATGAAAGGAATAACCTAGAAACCAAGGTATTTTTGTCATATCAACAATACATAACAATGGAATTTATAGTGCCCATTATTTCTGTCCTGCCCCTACCTCCCCACAATGAGAGAGGCTGGTTTAGATCACATTGCTTCTCTAATCTCTGCCTCTGTCTTTCTGAGATTTCAGATACATTCTTGATTCTGTGAGATGGAAATAAATATTGGTGTTTTCCCATTCCGGTGGGAAATGTACAACACTTAGATTTATAGTTCTGATATTTATTCTAAAGATCTTGAACTCTGGTTTTTAAAATATACCCACACTTGACTTGATAAACTAGAGTGAACAGTCAATAAAGAGAGGCCCAAATAACCTTCAAGTCTGAATCAAATGGCTGACTTATTTATTAATAAGAATGAAGTCTATTCTGTTGTAACCAAATCTACTCTCCTTTAGAGAGACAGAACATTTCCCAAGGTCTAAACCAATTCCCAAAACTTATTTTGGAGAGATAAAAAGGTACTGGCAAGTAAACAAATAGCAGTCTTTTGAGGCCTCAATTTCCTCAGAAAAACAGGGACGATAATCTATGAGCAGTGCTGAAGGAAGGAGCCAATGAGGTCATGCATTTAGTACACATAGCACAGTGCCTAACACTTGGTAAATACTTAAAACAAATCTGTTATTTTTATTTTTGAAACTGGCAGAATTTGAAGATGGGGAAAAAATCTCACTTGGTAGTAAGACAAAGAGGATCAGTATTTGAAGATTATATTTGACAGGATGCAGGCATGAGTGTATTAACTATTTTGATTCTCTCTGTCAGAGGACATAGAGAATGAGCAGAGTTCAGCTCACCCGTCCATTTCAAACTTGTGAGGTATTAACTCTAGATGTCTGAACTGTTCCAAACAGGAAGCAAGCTGATCATGTAGATCATGTTTCATAGATGTGAATATTATTAAAAACAATTTTGATTCATTCAGTTTTTACTTTAAGTCATTTCTAAACTGATATTTAAATTCAGGTAATACAGCCTGAATCTAAATGCCTCTACCTCCTGTTCCTCAAGTAGCTAAGGTTCTCGTTTCTGAATTATTATTAACTGGCTTCTGGGATGGTCTACTCAATATGGTATTGGCATTGGACAATGGCAAAAAGAACAAATATAGAAAGTCTAGACAGATATTCCATTTCATTTGTTAGCATGTATCCTAATCTTGTTTCAATTTTGACAAATAAGATATAGCGCTTCTATAAACATAACTGATTATATAGAATGGACATTTGAAAAGAACAAGTTGGAAATGACACACATTTTCATTATTTGTCAAATTTTTATAAACTGACTTTTCAAATTCATTATTCACATCATTATTTGGCTTTTCAAATTCATTAAGTCACATTTTGTCTGGTAGGCGTATTATTATTATTCACATTTTAAATTGGTAGGCCTATTATTTAAAAACAAAAACAAAACCCCAAACTCAATTAAGTAATCTGAGTTCATAGTTCTCTGAAAATAGTATGGAAATGAAAATACAATTTTAGTGTAAAAAGAGTTACATAGACTTATAGTACCTCAAAAGATGACCATTCTTTTAAGGTTATTTTAATCTGACTAGAAGGGGAAGAGATGTAATAACCCTGAACTTTTTAAATAGCTTGAAAAAATTAAGAAATTTATTTCTCTCTTCGCTCTTCTTCCATACTATGGCTCCTCTTATTTCATTTTGCTGAAAATGCTCATTTCATGTTTTAAAATATTTCCCTCCAGTTTCTGTTCTATTAATAAACAGCTGAATTTTTATGTTGGCTAATCGTCTTATCCAAATATTTTATTCCTCATTTAAATTATAAATAATAGATAATCATCCATCTACTTACTCAGAAAAATGTGAGATCTATCCCTGCACTCGAGGAGCTCATTTACTTCTAATTATTTGTTCTCTTCCAAGTCATTGGACACATCCCCAGCACATTCAGAATGTCCCAATAATCACAATTTACAGCTTTGTTAACTGTTGATATTCTTTTGTCTTCATTACTAGGATCCTTGACTCTTACTGGTGACATTTTGGTGCCTTCTATCTGGTTACTTGACTCAACATTAAATACTAAATAAGCCAGAGTTTTTAAAAACAAAGATTAGACCCACTCACTAAGAATATGACAGGCATTATTTATCCAGAGATAAGGCTCTGGACACCTAACATTTTCTCCTTGCTCTGCCATTAATTCTTTGTATAATCCCATCAGTTTATCCCACTGCAAAATTCTACTTATAAGTCTGTTCAGAGCTGTTTGCCAAAACTAAGATCAGCCATAAAATTTTCATTTCCTTCAAATCACTGATAACAAAAACCTGATTTTGCAAAAATTGAATAACTCACTCATTCATTAACAAATAAAATGCAAAAATATCTCATTTTTACATTATGGACTATCCTGATTTTTATGTGTGTATCTCCAGTTGCAAATCATTATACGCTCCTCGAAGGATACACACAATATGACAACGTTACGCCAACACATGGTATATGATGCATTAATAAGCATTTGATTTTATTTGCTTTAAAAATAGACAATTTAAATGTTTTACCTTTTTTCCCAAGTACAAACTGTGTTCATGTAATTCTCCTATGATATCTTTTCAGTAAGGAAGTCAAATTGCTAAACAATTGTAATGAAATCTGCCAACTCATTTAGCACGGGGCATATGCCTAAACGGAATGCAGAATTGCCTCATTCTGGGGAGTCCTCACTGACTCTGGCTGTGAATATTTAAGCAGTCAACCTGGTTATGCCATTGCTTCATTTACTAGACAACACTAATTATATTAAAGCCACTGGAGATGTGATTTAATCAGTTTGCCCATAGCAAATGTTCTGTAAAGAATGGGTAATTTCTTAAAAATGACTAAACTTCTAGGATTAGATTATTTAGCTAAACCTTCTGCAAGGATCCTTTTCAAGTTAACTTTGAAAGATGGTCATCCAGCTACCGCTTGAGTATGTCAAGGAATGGGTGACAACTAGTTTATGGAACATTCCATTCCAATGTTGGTTAGTACAAAGTCTCTTACAAGCCTGCTTCCTCTTTCTCAAGCCATTTCATATTTAAAGAGAGCTCTAGGGGTGGAACCAAGCTCCTGGTCCATTACTATCTTCCTTTAGACTTTTCCAATATTTGGACCAATGGTTCAGAAGTGCCAACTAAGAAAGTTTAAAAAACTTGGAGGTTTTCAGTCCAGTTTACAGTGAGTTAAAGGCAAGGTGGAAGGCAGGAACTTTTGTAGCAGATCTGGTTGGTCATTTTGAAAGCAGGTAACTGGTCAAGGGTAGAAAGGCATGTGCCTAATAGAAGAGAGAATCTGGGAAGCAACAGATTAACACAGCAGAGCCAGAAAGCCCTGGCAGTAGTTGCCTCTGCAGATCCCTGAATGTCCTGAGCCTTGACAAAGCACTGCTGTGGATTTCACAGGTTCTGTAAGAGAAAAGAAGTTAGTGGTAAACTACATTCGTGCTTTCATCTAGATATTTATGTCCCTCCAAATTCATATCTTCAAATCTTCATCCTCAAGTTGATGTTATTAGGAGATGGGGCCTTTGGGAGGTGATTAAGTCATGAGGTCAGAGACTTCATGAATGGGATTAGTGCCGCTATATAAAAGAAGCCTGAGAGAGACCCCTTGTGTCTTATGCTAAATGACGTTAGAGTGAGAAAATGGCTGTATATGAGAAAGCAAGCCCTCACCACCAGACACTAAATCCTCTGGTGCCTTTATCTTAAACTTCCCAGCTCCAGATCTGTGAGAAATAAATTTATGTTGTTTATAAGCCATCCAATCTATGCTATTTTGTTATAACAGCTTGATCAACTGAGATAGTTGGGGAAATCCTGGGCTAAGGAATAAAAAACTAGTTTCTTAGGCCAGGTGCGGTGGCTCACACCTATAATCCCAGCACTTGGGGAGGCCGAGGCAGTGGATCACGAGGTCAAGAGATTGACACCATCCTGGTCAACATGGTGAAACCCTGTCTCTACTAGAAATACAAAAATTAGCTGGGCATGGTGGCGTGTACCTGTAGTCCCAGCTACTCAGGAGGCTGAGGCAGGAAATTGCTTGAACACAGGAGGTGGAAGTTGCGGTGAGCCGAGATCACACCATTGCACTCCAGCCTGGGTAACAAGAGCGAAACTCCATCTCAAAAAAAAAAAAAAAAAACTAGTTTCTTTATAGCAGTCCCTGTCCATCTATAACATACTGTGGTACACTGTCATTCTCCAATAGAAGGGTGCAGTATGCAGTGTTGCAAAACATCTTTAAACTTGAAATCCTTTTTTGCAAGCAAAAAAGGAATAGATTCCCAAATTGGGTCTATTCATTAATCTTCATTCTGAATGGCCAGCTTCTCTGTGCTTAAGGGTCCTCAATAATTTCTCAAATAAGTAAAATCATCTTTGGTTGAAAAGAGAATTAGACTTATTCTATACCAATTTCTTATTGGAATCATGAATTTGTATTATTTATAATAGTTGTTATCCAAACTAGCTGCACATCAGAATCACCAAGGGTACTATTCAATAAAATATCTGGACCCCAACCCCAAATCAGAATATCTAAAACAGAGATTCTGGAATCTGTGTATTTACATGACTTCTATTTAGCCATATGATCACTATTGCTTACTACCACTGTGTGGCCTTGGATAAACATTTTCACCTTTTCTAAACTTAAACTTCTTCATCTTTATAATGACCATTTTAATAATGCTTTCTTCACAGTGTTTTTCTGACGATACAATTTTTTTTTGAGATGGAGTTTCACTCTTGTTGCTCAAGTTAGATTGCAATGGCACAATCTCAGCTCACTGCAACCTCTGCCTCACAGTTCAAGTGATTCTCCTGCCTCACCCTCCCCAGTAGCTGGGATTACTGGCACCTGCCACCATGCCTGGCTGATTTTTGTATTTTTAGTAGAGATGGGGTTTTACCATGTTGGCCAGGCTTGTCTTGAACTCCTGATTTCAGATGATCCACCCGTCTCAGCCTCCCAAAGTGCTGGGGTTACAGGCGTGAGCCACCGTGCCTGTCTGAGGATACAATTTTTAAAACGTTATGTAAAACACTCATGGTACATTCTAAGTTCTCATTCAATACCTGAGAGCTGTTGTTGTTAGTATTTTTACAACTATGGAATAATTAATTAGATGAAGCTGAGGATAATAAGTTGCTTAATATAAGTTTACAGTGCCTTTAGTTAAAAGCGAGGTAGGTTGAAATCCAGGTTCCTCCTTTTATAAAGGGTAACATGTGCAGCTCAAAATAGGATACAGTGAAAAATGTTCCAGACAGTTGACTCCAGGCTTCGTTTCCTTTCCTTTAAAAGTTAGGCTTTGACTCTGGCAGTGGTACAGGTTTCACACGATTTGAAAAACTTCTGTATATTATGTGTCATTTGACAAAAACTAAAAAGTGTATTTATGAATGTGTTTCAAAGGTCCCATCTAAAGGCCCTCTTTGCCAGATTCTGATTCGAGTTTTAGAACTCTGCCCAAGTTTAAGTGTTCACTTGATTTCTTTCCATGGTACAAATGGTTAGAAGCTCACCAACTCACCGGTTGCACGGTATAAATGGCAGGTGGGAAGTATCCGCTGAGAAAAAAGTCTGTCTTTCATTGGGAAGCCTGGGTAGCTACGGCTCTGGAGGAGTTTTCTTCCACCAGAATAGAGACAAACTTCTCTCTGAATTGATGGGCAGAGTTTTCTCTAGCCACATTTTAATTGAGGATGTAGCTTTTCCAAGAGTCTGCTTTATGCAAGGAGTCCTGTTCAAATTCCCTGGCTCTTTGGAGCCCAAGAAACTTAAATTTCATGACTATCTCGATCTTAAAGCCATTGGCTGTCGAGCCCAATTGCTGGGTCTAATGCTCCTATTCTATTCTCTGTCCAGCTTATCTCAACTCCACCTGAGCTTGCATTCTTTTCTTTTTCATTTCTGGCCCATGGAGAGTTTTCCTTCTTCTTACAGGCCCATTTACATTTAACTTGTTTTTTAGTTATGTTTTATGTCAAATTTCTAGTTGTTTATAGTTGGAGGAGTGACTTGCTATCTCAGTTCTCAATTTAAGAACTGAGAGTGAAAGAACATCTGCTTTGTGTTGAACTACATGGGCCTCACACTATAATTTTTACCTGCTGGTCTTTCTGCTATATTATGACATCACCAAAAAGGTCCAGTGGAGATGGATTGTGGTTGCCATTCTTTAGATGCTCCTCAGTTTTTCAATTACCTTAAAGCCATAGGCTCAAAGCCTAACATCCCAGGGTGTTTCGCTTCTTCTCTGAATCCTGTTCTTCTAATAATGCAATCTGTGATTATACAGGCATATTTTGACAGCCTTAGAAGCTGTTAACTCAGATTAAATTTAGTCAAATAAATTTCTACATGTTGTGGTAATACAGAATAGAATTGAAGTTTCATTTTGTCAACTGGTTTCAGTTCATTCAAATAGATTGAAGATGCGTGTTAATTGTAATGGTTTTTGTTACCTATTTGAAGTGTTCTGGTTGGATAATGGAAAAGCAAAAATATCCACAAGTGAAATCTTTGAAACTAATTCAAAGACAACATAATGCTAAGGAAAGAAAGGCAAAACTTTACTAAAACATATTCAACATGTGGCTGACTTGGCCTTTTCACTTTTATTGGTTCAATTTATAGATGTTTTCCAAAGGTCAGTGTTTTGTATTCTCTATTACAGTTCTTCTTTTGATTTTTTTGTCATTAGCCTTATGACTATACCCTTAATTTAACACACAAGATATCCATCCCACATTTTTTTCTGCATTTTTTTCTTTCACCAATGAAAATTTAACCCTACAAAATACTTAGTGATAAATTTGATATAATTCAGCAGGTTGTTGCCATTCTTTAAAAAAAAAATAGGTGGTGCATTTACTGCCACCTGGTGGAATATTTGATAGGAGAGAGAAATAGAAACTAGATTAGTGTAAAAAAAAAAATTTAAATACCTAACGAGGTAAAATTTCTTCACTAAGTCAGTATATTAGTTTACCTGGAACCATGTAAAATTAATCTGGGCCCATATGTAACTTAAATTAATCTGAACCAAAGAAAAACATGGGCTTCAATTGTATTTTCTTTGTCTAGTTATTAATTATTGTACCAACAGGAGACAATGCTAATCTGATTGTAACTCACATTTGATTGTTTAGACATGAAGGCAAACGTCGGAAAAACCTAAAAAACTAGAAAGCTTTAGGCTTAGATTTTCTTCATCTTTGGTACTCTGTATTAATGCTGTTTGTTTGTATCCCTTAGTGAATCAGCCTGATTTTGGCTTGATTCCTCCTCTCATCTGTGTTCTGCAGTTTGGTCTAACATTCCATCAAACCAGGACAAACCAGGTAAAATTTCCTTGCTGTGCCTCACCCCAGCTTCACTTTCTTCCAAAGTATTCTTCGTTAGTTTTCTTCTTTGTTTATAAACAAATTGTGAAGAATCTGGTCACAATTCTGTCATCTTCCTGCTAAACACGTTGGGCAAGCAACTTTGCTTTTCATTCTCAGATTACACATCTGTATGTGTCAGGGATTGACTTGTTTATGTTCAGTGGTCTCTTACAATTCTTGGACTCTATGAAGTCATGAATAAATTAATTTAAATTTAAATGAATTTGGCCAGTTAAAACCCTCTAGAACTGTTAATACTCTATTCAGGGCTCTAAAAGCTGATAGAATTTCCCAGACTTAATTTTAGATTGAACAATTAGCCTTTTCTTAAATCATGCCTCATGGGCAACTGCCCATTTTATTACTTAAAATTTATACCACACTTATTGTTCCTTTTATTTTTCACCATTTATTTTTTGTTAGCTCCTGGAGTTATAGTCATAAACAATAGATCAGCAAACAACATTAGGAAGACAGAAATAAATGTTTACAGCATACCTTAGTGGTTCCTCAACTTGAATGTTTATAGAAATCATGGGCAATATTTGATAAATTTGTGGATTCCTGGGCTTTAATAGAGCCTGGTTACTTGAAACAATTAGGTTACTTCTGATTCAATAGGTTGAAATGTAAAGCCATAAACCTGTATTTTTCAGAAGGATTTTAAGTAATTCTGATGCAAGTGGTAGGACATACAACACACAAGAAAACTTGATATGGAAAATGGATGTTATAAAAGAAGGTAAGCACAAGGTATAAGGGAACATAAAGAAAGAGTGCTTAATTTAAATAGGAGTCAGAGAAGCTGATGAGTAAACCATGAGAAGGAATGAATTCAAAAAGGAGTCTACAATTTCAAGCAAAAGAATAAGAATTCCATGTGGGGGAGCTTGGCACTTTTGGGGGATGGCAACTAGTTCAGTATTTCTGAAAGGTACAATTTGAGGATGAAATTGACCATATATTCAAGTAAAAAGCAAGTGTTAATAAAGTTAAAAAGAACTAGTATAATTTGGAAAAAATGTCTTGATCACAATGCAATTAATTTTGAAATCGCTAATTTATTTTACTACTCTATATGAATGAAAATGTGAAACCCACCAGATGTTTAATAATTTATAGGTCAAAGAAGAAATCGTAAGAAAAATATAAAAGTGACAGAACTTCACTCTAATGAAAATGCTACACACTGGAAGAAGTAGGACAAAGTTTTGAATAGTATTTAGAGGAAATATTAGAGCCTTAAAATATACATTGAAAAAGTAGAAACTTTGGAAATTAAAGAAAGTGGAAGAAAATTAAAATATAAGCAACTGAAAGTGAAATCCAAATACAGCAGAACAAAAACAGAATTATTGTATCAATTTATAATGTTTTTAGTAAATAAAACACATGCACACACGTGTGTATGTATTTTGACTAACATATTATTTAGTTGAGAGTTTTTAATAATTTGAGCTTTGAGTTAAACTTAAGAACTGTTTAACATGCAGGTTTTAAATTTCCATACATAAGGTGTAGTTGTTTTTATTGATTTCTGAGTCAATACGTAGGTTGGTACACTACTGTAATCCACCAGAATGTGATTCCAGCTTTATCCAAGAATGTATATATTATTTTTCTAAGTGAATTTTTATGGGATAAATTATCATACAAATTAGCACATCATTAGTTAAGCTATAGATCTCAATGTGCTGCATAAGATGACTCCTTATCATTTTCTCATCTTTAATCAGTAAGAGAGAGAGATGTATTACTATCAGGGCTATGGGCAAAGATCTAATCCTATAATAAATATATGTATCATATAAGTATCTTTCTTTATTGTATGTCAATAAGGTATAGAAAAAAACTTATTTCTGAAGTAGATATTTACAAGTAAATAAATGAAGGTGTTATTTTGCCTAAATATTCAACCTCAGACATTAGCATAATACCATTTTTATTTCTCTTAATTTTTTATTTCCGTAGGTTTTTGGGGAACAGGTGATACATGGTTACATGAGTAAGTTCTTTAGTGGTTATTTGTTAGATTTTGGTGCAGTCATCATCTGAGCAGTAAACATTTTTATTCGTAATGGCAGTTATAAAAATAAACATGTTCTGATAGTTAATACAATCAAGATAGAAAGAGACTGTCTAGACAAAATATTATTATTGAACACAAATTTTAATCTTATTTCAGTAGGCCTTATCTTAAAACTTTGCCCCTAAGACTGTAACACATCATACAATATATCTGTGGCAATTTATTGTTCATAAATACATTGTATTGGTCTGGAATTATAATGAAAAAATAGTGCCAATATTCCCAGACACTATACCTTTTCTCCCTTTACATTGCCTCTTACTAGAAAGCTTGTTGTCATTGAAACCACTGGAAGTTTTGGAGAATTTTGAGCTAGTCAGGAAGCCTTGAAAAGCTGATTTAAAGGCTTGAAGAGGGTGATTATGCAAGAAAAGAATTAACATAGTATACTTGATACTCCTTTTCCTGGAAAGGCATGCATGCAAGGGTGAGTCTTGTCTGGTATCGGGGAACTTGACTGGCAAACCCTTTCTACACTAATAAACCTTTCCTTAAATGAAACAAGTGGCTCACTGTGCTTGCTCTTTACATTATGTATATGAACAATATGATTTATTCTGAACACCTGCTTTCCTTAAGGAAATTTGGAATTTTAGTACATGCTAGGCAGAGAGTGCTTTTATTATCAGATTACAATAAAAACCTTGGCCACTGAGTCTCCAGTGGGCTACCTAGTACACACATGATGTCCCATTTCAAATATGGGGAAATTAAGTGTAGCCTGTGTGACTCCAGCCTTGGAAGCCTGTACTTGGTTTTGTCTGGATTTTTCCATGAGCCTTTCTGCTTTGCTGATTTTGTTTTGTATCATTTCACTATAATAAGTCATAACCATGAGTATGACTATACATTGTGTCCTGTTAGTCCCTCTAGCAAAGCATCAAGCTAGATTGTTGTCTTGGGGACCACAGTCAACATAGTGATATACAGGAAACATTGACCTGCCACTTAATGTTCCTTATACATGCTGTTTGAAAGTAGAATAATACAAAGTAAAAAGATTCATGTATTTGACCAATCTGGAATTTATCTGGACTAATAAACACCCTCTAAAACTATAAAAGTGTCTTTTGAAAGTGCCAAGAGATCCATCAGTTACCTACTTCATGAGCAATAATACTAACATCTAATATCATTACAGCACTTCTTACACGAGTCACGGTCCTAAATTCTTTAACCAAATGATGTTATTTAATCCCTATAGTGCCTTCTAACAGTACCTACAATTACTCCTACTTTACAAATAGAGAGACTGAGTTCAGAGTAACTGAGTGACTTGCCGTGGTCATGTATCTACTGAGAAGCACAGGTGGGATGTGAACATAGGAAGCCTGATTCCAGAGCCTATCCTCTTAACCACTGCCCTCCTGTACTTGTCTCAGATGTTTTTCTAATCTATCATAGAAGGAAGAAGAATTTTGGACTGAGGCAGAGGGATAGGTAATTTTGGAATACAGAAACTTGATTCCTGGAAGGCTTAGGTTGTTACTTCCTTATGTTCCATCATACTGTGATTACGGCTAAATATTTTTTTTAATCATACGCTGAGGACATAAGGGGAAAATGCTGCAGCTGTGTTGGCCTGAAGGCCTGAAAAGAAGAGGCTGGGAATGTAAGAGAAATTAGAAAATAAATTAGGAAAGTGACAAATATAAAATTAACGTATTTAAACAAATATGCCTAGAGCCCAGTGGTCTTATTGAAGGAAGAAGAAAGATGTTGGTGTTTGGAAATCCAAGGAAGCTAGAATTGCGAAGCAGAGAAACAAAGAGAAAGACACTTCATATATCTCTATCTCTATGTCTCTCTATCCCTATCTCTATATTTAGAGATATGATATCTCTATATTGATCTATGTCTATCTGTCTATCTCTCTATCTATCTATCATCTATCCCTCTGTCATCTGTCTACCTATTTGAGATAGAGGTAGGTATCTTCAGAGATCCTCTCAAGTGATCCTCTCAAGCCTTTGGTGAAATAATGACGTAGGCTTGCAGGTAAGAAAACTACCTGAATCAAGGGAAAGCATCACAGAACAATGGAAAGGAGCAGACAGAACAATCCTGAATGCTCATTATAGGATCAGAAACAGTTATTATTTCCAGTGGTCAGAGTGGAGAAATACTTTTATATACAGGGCATTGGGTAGAGTTCTTAGGAAGTTATTGTCTCGGTATTGGGGTAAATTACCCCCAAATTACCCAAAGCAGAAAAAAACCACCATAAGGCACATTGTTGTAAAACTGCTGATATCAGTGATGAACAAAAATTGTTAAAATCAGCCAGAGGATGGAAGGCAAGTCAAGTACAGAGGAATGGCAGCAGATGTGACATCAGGAGCCACCCAAGCAAGAAGAAATGGTGGACTATCTTCAAATTGCTAAAAAGAAAAAGAAAACTAAATCTATATCCAGACAATATATTTTTCAAAAATAAAATCAAAATAAATACCTTTTCAGATATGTAAAAGCTAAGATAATGTATTACCATCAGACCTTTATGACAAAAAAGTTTAAGGTAAATATTTCATGAAAAAGGAAAATAAAAGCTTGAATTTACCACCCAAAGAAATAAAAAGCATCAGAAAGAGTAAACATATGGGTAAATTTAAAAGCTTATAAAAATATTTTTGAGAAATTTAATAGATAATAGATTTTTATAAGCAATGAATACTAATGTATTTTGGCATTTATAACATATGTAAAAGTAAAATTGTGACAAAATAGCACAAAGGCTAGAAGCAAAGAAATGGAAATACACCAAGCATAATGTTGTAAAATTCTCATGCTATAAATAAAGTTGTGCAATATTACTTGAATGTATAAGTTAACAATATAGATTATAAACCTTAAAGCTAGCATCAAAAAATAAAATAAAATGAAACCCACAAAGAGGCTAGGCTAATAAGCCAACAATGGATGTAAAATAAAATACTATAAAACACTCAGTACCAAAACATTCTCTTAGCTTTTATATATCTTTATACACTGCTGGTAGGCGTGTCTGGAAAAGGGGGGACAAACCCTCAAAATTAGGTGAGAAAAATAGAAAACAAATAACCAGAGGTTAATTTAACCCCCACTTATAAATAATCCTATTAAGTATAAAGGGTTAACAGTGTAACTAAAACGTAGAGGTTGTCAGGCTGATACAAAAGCAAGATCCAATTATATGATGATATGGTGTGGCTCTGTGTCCCCATCCCAAATTTCATGTTGAATTGTAATTCCCAATGTTGGGGGAGCAACCTGGTGGGAGGCAACTGGATCATGGTGGAGCAGGGGCAGATTTCTCCCTTGTTGTTCTTATGTTAGAGAGTTCTCATGAGATCTAGTTGTTTGAAGATGTGTAGCACTTCACCATTCCCTCTCTCTCTTTCTCCTGCCAATGTGTGAAGACATGCTTGCTTCCCCTTCACCCTTCCACCATGATTGTAAGTTTCCTGAGGTCTCCCCATCCATGCCTCCTGTACAGCCTGTAGAACTGTGAGTCAATTAAACCTCTTTTCTTTGTAAATTTCCCAATCCAGATAGTTCTTTCTTTTTCGAGATTGAGTTTTACTTTTGTTGCCCAGGCTGGAGTGCAATGATGTGATCTCGGCTCAGTGAAACCTCCACCTCATGGCTTCAAGTGATTCTCCTGCCTCAGCCTCCTGAGTAGCTGGGATTATAGGTGCCTGCCACCACACCTGGCTAATTTTTGTATTTTTAGTAGAGATGGGGTTTCACCATGTTGGCCAGGATGGTCTCTAACTCCTGATCTCAAGTGATCCACCTGCCTTGGCCTCCCAAAGTGCTGGGACTACAGGTGTTAGTCACCGTGTCCGGCCAGGTAGTTCTTTATAACGGTGTTAGAGGGAACTAATACATATAGTAATAAAATTTTTTTAAACCCATTAAGAGGTGAGCAAAGGAGATGAACAGACACTTCAAAAGAAGATAGATGTATATCCAAAAAGCATATTTAAAAAAATACTCAACATCACTAATCAATAGAGAAATGCAAATGAAAACCACAGTGAGGTATCATCTCACACCAGTCAGAATTGCCATTATTAAGAAGTCAAAAAATAACTCATGCTGGTAAGATTGCAGAGAAAAGGGAACCTTTATACACTGCTGGTAGGCATGTAAATTAGTTCAGCCATTGTGGAAAGCAGTATGATGATTTCTTGACGAACTTAAAACAGAATTACCATTCAACCCAGCAATCTCACTATTAGGTATATATCCAAAGGAATATGATTTATTCTACCATAAAAACATATGCACATGTGTCTTTATTGAAATACTATTCACAATAGCAAAGATGTGGAATCAACCTAAATTCCCATCAACAGTAGACTGGAAAAAGACAATATGGTACATATACATCATAGGATACTATACAGCTATAAAAAAAAGGAAGTCATGTTTTTTGCAGGAACATGGATGGAGCTGCAGACTACTATCCTAAGCAAACTGATACAGGAACAAAAAGTCCGATAGCTTATGTTCTCACTTACAGGTGGGAGCTAAACAACAAGAACACATGGACACAGAGAGGGGAACACCAGACACCAGGGCTTACTTGAGGGTGGAGTGGAGAAGAGGGAGAGGATTTAAAAAGTACTATTGGGTACTATGCATATTGTCTGGGTGACTAAGTATTCTGTACACCAAACCCCCATGACATACAGTTTACCTATGGAACAATCTTGCACCTGTACCCCTAAATCTAAAATAAAAATTAAAAAAAAAAACACAGTTTAAATATAAGGAACGGGTAGTTTAATAGAAAAAAGATGAAAAATTATGTACTATAAAATGTTAATCAATAGAAAACTGGAGTGGTTATATTGATAACAAAATAGATTTCAAAGCAAGGAATATTATCAGGGATAACAAGGGGCATTTCTTATTAAAAAGGAGGTAAAGGCCGGGCACAGTGGCCTGTAATCCACCTGTAATCCGCCTGTAATCCCAGCACTTTGGGAGGCCAAGGTGGGCGGATGACAAGGTCAAAAGATCAAGACCATCCTGGCTAAGATGATGAAACCCCATCTCTATTAAAAATACAAAAATTACCTGGGTGTGGTGGCATGCGCCTGTAGTCCCAGCTACTCAGGAAACTGAGGCAGGAGAATCACTTGAGCCCAGGAGGCAGAGATTGCAGTGAGCCAAGATTGCGCCACTGCACTCCAGCCAGGCGACAGAGCAAGACTCCATTTCAAAAAAAGTAAAAAGGAGGTAAATTATCAAGAGATAACAATCTTAAATGTGTATTCACTTAAAAAGAGAGCTTCAAAGTACTTGAAAGAAAAACTGACAGAACAAAAAACAGAGACGAATGTACAATTATATTTGGAAATGTTAACATGCCATTTCAATAACTAATAGAAGAGGAAGACACACACAAGAAAACCCAGTAAGAATGAATTAGACTTGAACAACACAATCAACCTATTTAATCTAATTGACATTTACAAAATACTTCACCCAAACAACAGAATGCACATTTTGGGGGGCCCAAAACAAGATGTGAGAAGTTTGAAAGGATTGAAATCTCAAGAAGTATGTTTTCTTATCACAACAGAATTAAACGGAAAATAGACATTAGAAACATATCTGGAAAATCTCCAAATATTTGCTAATTAAATAAAACATTTTTTAATAAAGCGTGGGTCAAAGAAAAAGTTTACATAGTAAAATGAAAAATATTTTGAACTAAATGAAAACACCACATAACAAAATTTGTGAGATGCAGCTAAAGCCATGGTTAGAGGAAAATTTACAGCAATAAATACTTTTATTAATAAGGTCTTAATTCAACAGTATAAGTATCTACCTTAAGAAATAAAGAACAAATTAATCTCCAAAACAAAAAGAAGGAAATAATAAATATGAGGAATAATCAATGATGTAGAAAACAAAAAGAATATAGAATATCAGTAAAAGCTGAAATTAGTTATTTGTAAGTTCAATAAAATTTAAAAAGCTATAGGAAGGTGATGAAGGTAAAAGAGATTTAGGCTACCAATAACAGGACTGATTAAAAGGACATCACAACAGATTGTGCAAACATTAGAAGGATAAGAAGAAAATAAAATGAACAACTTCATGTAAATATATTTGTTACTTATCTGAAATACACAAGCTTCTTTTAAAATACAAATTATAAAAGCTTGCTCCAGGCCTGGAAGATATCGCTAGTTAATTCTAACAAACTATTAAGGGAGAGATAATTCTGTACTAACTCCTCCTTAAAATAGAAGACTCCAAATCACTCCATGAGGCCAGTATGACCCTGATAGCAAAATTGAAGACAATATCAAAAGAGAGAGAAATACTTATTAATATTTCTCATAAAGAGAGATGCAAAAATTTTATAAAACTTTAACAAATCAAATATAACTACATATTGAAAGAATGATAAATCTGGACTATATGAAATTTACCAGCAGTACAGGGTTGATTTAACACTGGAAAATCAGTCAATGCTATTTGCCATGCTAGCAGTCTAAAATATAAAGCGTTTCAATAGATGCAGTAAAATAGATGCTGATTTAATCAGTTCTGTCTCTGGATCTGATGTAAGTAAACAATTCTTATTTTAATTTGGGATGTGGACATTTCCAGTGTGTCCATGATCAATATAGAAATCTCTGTGCTGCTGATAAATTAAGATTTCTATTCCTGTCATAAAATAACTTCAGCAGGAAGAAGCATGTTGTTTTTCAATATTCATCTCCACAGGATAAATAAAGTTACCGTTCAAGAGAAAAATAATTAAGTTCAATCCACAAAACAGAAAATTCAATTTATTGTGATGTATCCAGGTAGAGCCTTTAAAATTGTTTCTGTTTTTGTTTGTCTTCCAGAATAACAAATGCATGAGACAGAAAGTTGAGAACTGGTAAAGTGGCCCCTTGATGTCCCAGAGAGCCTGGCTTTTTCTACCTTTCCACTCAGACTGTGATTAGATTGTTCACACATATCTCCTCAAGGTTGAAAAATGGCCGCTCCATATCTAGCATCACATCAGTGTTCCATGCAGGAGGAATGGAAGGAATAAGGGGCCAAAGGTGTTTGCCACTCTACTTTCAAAGAACTTTCTGAGAAGCCACACTTCGTGATTTCCACTTAAGTATCTTTAGCTAGAAGGATGACACTGTCTATGCCCACCTGCAAGGTGGGCTGAGATTTTGGTTTTTAATCTGGAAACATTGATATTACAGCAACAATATGGGTTCTGATTATAAGGAATAAAGGGAAATAGGTATTTAGTAGACAACAGAGTGTCTGCCACATGCTCTCCTCCCTGCAATCAATGGAGGGCTTTTGCTGACAGGCTGACTCATATTGAAGACATTAGATCTGCATACAAAGTTTTAAGCTAGTTAGGTTTTGGGTCTTCATAGACCTTGATAATAATCCTGTAATTTCTACAGCAATCTCTGCTTTTTGTTGGTATAAACTTTGAAGAAAGATTACAGCAGTGGTTGTGCGTGATAGAATAGCCGAGGCCTCTCTAGTTTGAAAACTGGATTTGTTCAGACTCACCTAATCTTGACCTATGAAATATTAAAGAAGAGGGTTTCCTTGTTTTCTATAAACATGTGGATTACCCCTACTAAGGCTTTAAAATATGAGTCTGAATTATGTCTACTTAAAATGCTAATTCATCAAAAACTGCACAAACACCAATGATCTAACATTACTTTTTTTTTTTTTTTTTTTTTTAACAAGCATGTGGATACTTGATAAGTGGCATCCTGGAATGTTCATCAATGAGGAAATTTTAATCTAACATGATTGCTCACTTTGTCTCAAAAAAGAATAAATTTAATTTGTTAATTGTGAAGCAATCTATTGACTTTAAAGATGATCAACATTTTCCAAAGCAACTGTGATTTTTGAGAAAAAATATAGATATACTTAGAAACAATTATGAACATAGACGTATAGCTGCTGAATGAACAAAGTGATGAAAAAGAGGCCCAGCAATTCTGGATTGGTCATTACTCGTCTATTTTGATTTTCTAAGACTTGCAGAATTTTACTTTGATTGATTCTACATGTCCAAAACATTCAGAGGCAAGTTTATAAGGTTTTGATATGTTTTAAACATAGCTTTCATCATTGTACTTCAACTTTCTCTACACTAATGGAAGGAATGCGTGTTTCTTACCCACTAGGAAGGGATTTCCTTCAAAACAAGCCTGACCGATATGGTGAAACCCTGTCTCTACTAAAAATATAAAAATTAGCTGAGAGCGGTGGTTTGTAACTGTAGTCCCAGCTACTCAGGAGGCTGAGACAGGAGAATTGCCTGAACCCAGGAGGTGGAGGTTGCAGTGAGTCGAGCAGCGATAACGCCACTGCACTCCAGCATGGGTGACAGAGCAAGACCCCGTCTTAAAAATCATAATAATTATAATAATTTGGAATCTTTAGCTGGGTTGGTTTCATTGCATGAACAGTATATAATTTCACCATGGGGAAAAAGCACTTTATCACCATCATTTTAGATACCCTCTCCCTCCGGTTCGAAAAACCCCAAAAAACTTTCCAACTGAATTAAGTTTGGAGGTGTTGTAGTTAGTAGAGGTTTACCTTAGAATAGGTGAAAATGAAAATAAAATAAAATACTTATAAAGGATGCTAGAGTTATGCTGGGCCCTTTCATGTGTCTCATGTAGGTTATGCTGTGTTAGGGGTTAGAAGACTTGGTTTCCAGATCTAGTTCTGTCATTAAACAGGTTTGAGATGTTGGACAAAATACACACATTAATGCTTTGGCCTCACATTTTTCAGTTACAAAATGACTTGTTTTTAATTACAATGATACTTAAATTATAAGATATAGTATCAGTACACGTTAAGTCTTGTTTTCTCAAAAGGAAATGTGGATACAGCACTGAGCCAGAGCAATGCTCTTCTTGGTTTATTATATTTATGAAAGGAATTCATATTCCTCTGGAAGAATCTTACCAGGCTTCTCAAAGCAAAACCATCTGGGGTTGGATACACAGCCACAGCTGAACTGAATTCCTTGACTGACACATGGCATCTAAATCTTAGGAGAATTCTATGGATTTCTTGACCAGTTTAACAGGCCTAAGTAAGGACCAGGCTTGAATAAATCACCCACCAGAGCCAGTACTTTTGCCAGTTGACTAAATAATGATAACATTTGCCATTTACTTAGCATATACTTTTTCCTAGGAACTGGAATGTATCTATATTATTTAAAATCTGCAGAACAAAACCTCAGAAGTAGGTATTAATGATCCTGTAGAGCAGACTAATTCTCATAGACATTCGCTAATTGTTCATGGCCAAATAATTGTTAAATGCTAGAGAGAAGATTGAATCCCAGGTCTGCTGAACCTTGAAGCCTACACTCTTTCTTCCACACAGCCAAGCCTAAGTCCTAAGGTTGGAAGGGTGCTGAATTCCTAACAGATCATCCTCCCAGCACCACTGCCTTCGGTGGCATATGAATTTTCTAGCATTTCCAAAGTGGTATGGAATGTTTGCGGAGTTCTGGGACTGTAGTAAAATATACAAGAATATAAAGTTATTTAAAAAAAAAAAAACCCACAGAGCTCCCTCAAATAGGAGTTTACAGGCAAAGCTTTATAAACAAGTTTACATTTGACCTGAGGTTGGAGGAAAAGCAAGATTTTGATAGATAGAATGAGAAGTAGAGGGAGCTGGGAAATGCTGGTTGTGCTCAGGAAACACTGAAATATCCTTACACACAGGAGTGTAGTGGGAGTTATTACTGAGTTAGGCATTAACGTTTAAAGAAAGGTAGGCAAAGTGAGACTTAATGAGTTCCAATTATGTTTCTAACCCTCTGCTGGGCTCTTCACAGTTAATGTCTCAAGTAGGAGTGGGGTGGGGGTGTCAAGATAAAGAGTGTGTGTTTAAATTATTTGACAATAAGGATTCGTTGATGTCTTCATCAGTGATGTCTTTAACACTGTGCAACCAGATTAGACCTCAGTTTTAGGGAGATGACTCGGTCAGTTGCCTACTAAATACATTATTCATACAGAGAAAAAGTTGAAGCCAGATCTTTTAAAGCTAAATGGATCCCTAATCCACGAATTCATATAAATATCTTGGATACACAAATGCTTTTCTCTATCTTCCAAAGAGTAATTCACATTTTCTCACTTTTTATGTAATGAATGACAATAGTTTTAATAAAAATAGTATTTTCTGAGCCCTTATTTGTGTATGAGGGTATTCTAAGTGCCTTTATATGCATTTTTTAAATTAATCATCACAGGGTCAAATAAGTCTGAGGTTTAGAATGAATTAAGGAATTAGGTGTAGACAGATTAAGGAACTGAGGTTTAGACAGATTAAGGAATTTGCCCAAGACCACAAAGTCACTAAATGCCAGTGCTGGCATTTTCACTCAGTTGTAAATCCAGAGATCCCAACCACTGTGCCACTAAAAAACAGACTGAGTTAAAAACTCTGTGCCATTTTGGAAAAATATCCCTTCTCTTTAGTGAAACACATACTGTTAGGAGCATTCTCAATATTAGGCTGCAAAAGACTATTCTTAGGGTAGAAAACCAGTAAAATCAGCCCACCAAAAAGGAAGAAAATTTCAAAATATTCTTTAAAGAGGACCCATCAATAATCACTTTGAAAATAAGAAACTGGGCCAAATGTATCTATCAAGCACATAAAATACCCATTGTGCTTCCAAAAATCAAGATCCAGCCAAAAAAAGCTGAGGAGAATTATGAAGGTATCTCAGTGCCAGCAGCGGGGTAGCATTGCAATATGGCAGGTTAAGATGAGAATGTGTTGAGAGGACTGACTCCTTCAACTCATCCTGGTGCAGGTATTCTAAGCTTAAAGATAAGGTTTAATCACTGAACTCAATTCGTTGTTAAGATGACTTGTCAAGAGCTGAGGATAATTGCAACTGAATCTCAAGTCTCAGTGCTAAACAGTCTTATAAATGGCATCACCCACAGTCCGTGGTGATACCAGTGGAGGCCCAGCTGTTTTCTCTGTAGTTCCCATACTTGGGAAAGACCACAAGGTTGTTTCAGGTAGCCTTATGGAGGGGGCTGGCATTTTGGTGAATTTACCATCGGTCTAGTTTCTGGATTTGTAATATTGAGGACCAGCTTCTCATGAGGGTAAATTTCAGTGGAATTTATTTATGTTATCCAAATGCACAGGAGGACTACTTATAATTGAAAATTCAGTTATTAATTTTTAAAGGCTCAAATTCTTTGTGGAATAGTTCAGAATATAAATAATGGAAGGCTGGGTGGCAAGGCAGAGAGAAGATATGCTCTTGATTTAGACAAACAGGTTCTGAGAACTTCATTTAGCTAGATGACCTTGAGCAACTTCTTAACAGCTCTAACCTGCAGTTTCCACTGAGAAATGAAGATGATATTATGTCATCAGGTTAGTTTGACTCTGGAATACTCAGCTCAAGGGCAAGGGATGCTGCCTAGGGAAAACATCACAGGCTGCTAAGGCTGGCTCCAGCAGTCATAGCTGCGTGCCCCAGGAAGCAGGGCCCCAGAGAAGTAGCCGTCTAGGTACCTATCACGCTAGGGCATTACCAGGGGTCTCAATTTGGTGGTTGGATCATTGCAGTATCAGAAGGGATCTTATGGTAGAAAATCCTAGAATGTAGTTTCCTTTACTTCACAATATGGAAGTCTCAAGACATTAACCCATGGCTATGATAAAATGGCATTGGGTTCAGAGTCTGGCTCCAGTGACACAGGAGGAGTGGCAACATGGAACAGGGGAGCCAGGGTACTTTCAGAAGTTCTGTGCACTGAGCCATCCCATATTAGGGCAGGTAGTCACTGGTGCTTCTGTTCCAAGCCCTAACATTGAATTCCAATTCCCTCTGTGTGATGGAAACAAAGCTGTTACTCTTCCTGCCCATCAATATGGCTAACTTTGGGCAACTGTCAAAGATGAAGGCAGGGAGGCAAGGCAAGAGACATCAGCATCATGGCAAGAGACATCGAATAATAATGAGATTCTAGAAGAGTTTAGGAAAGTACCTGAACCTCACAAAGAGCATCTCTTCCTAGGGCCAGTGAGGTATATGCTGAGGCCATCTGTATTTTGAGATCTGAATAACATTAGCCCGGCACCCTGTTGCAGTTTCTCAGCCTTTGAAAGTCACATGCCAAGATTTCTCTGAATTCATTTCTCTCCTTTCCTCTTTCTCTTTCCTTCTCCTCTCCTTTATTTTCCTTTTCCTTTTTTTATTTCCCTTTCCCTTTTCCTTTTTACTTCTCCTCTTCTCCCTTCCTCCCCTTCCCTTCCCCTTCCCTCCTCTCTTTTTCCCTCCTGTCATCTCAACTGCGCTTCCAAGTAACTTGACCAAATAAATACCCTTGTAAGCAACATTCAGAGCACAAGGTACTACTAGTGTTATGTAAAAGCTACCCTTGGTATCAAAGCAGAAGGTTAAAGAGTCATTCTCAGAAACTGAACCTAACAACAGCGAGATAAAATGAATGCTGGTCTCCTGTGGAATTCTTTCTAGAAAAAAATCTTAGTCTAATAGATATTTTATTTTAAAAGTATTGCTTTCCTTTCCTTTTTCCCTCCCTCCCTCTCTCCTTCCCACCCTCTCTCCCTCCTTCCTTCCTTCTTTCTTTTCCTCCTCTCTCTTTCTTTCTTGTTCACATTGGCAACACGATTATGAACCACAATGACCAAAGTATGGAATTCATTGACTTCTTCAAGTTTAACACTGACCTACCCATACAAACACTCACTCTCAAAGTGGTCACGCCTTGGTAGACTTTATCAGTGATTTTTGGAAATGAGTGAGAGAAGAGGGTCACGTAACAGCACTGGGAAAAACAAGTGTAATGGATACCTAGGCCATCCCATCCCTGGAGATTTCATTACTCCCCTCTACATCCTCCCTTTCTCACTCCTTTTTATTTATTTTCCCCATTTGCTTCTGGGCACAAATCCCACAAATAAGACTTCTTTTCTCAGGCAAATCAATTATAATGTCCTTTGCCGATATTCATACCCTCTGCTAATGCCTGACTTCTCTTAAGGGAACAAAAGGTAGTTTTTTTGAGGATCATTTCTTCCCTAAGAGATATTCTTATGTTATCAGAAAAGATAGTAAAAAAGACAATAGTGATCAGAACACTGGTGCTTCCACAATTCAGAATGTTTTTTGGCTGATGCTAAGTAAACGCTACTATTCACTTAGCCAGCTCACTTCAACATTCTAGCAAAAGAGCCTATTACTCCAATTTTACCTAATGACAGTCATATGTCAAATAGTTAAGCTTAGCTTTCTTTATACTCATTGCGTAAAAGTCTTAACATAGGCATTTTAGAATACACCCTATTCTCATCAGCAATACTTTTAAAAGAAAATACCTGTTAGAATAAGATGGTTCCTAGAAAGAATTCCACAGGAAACCAGCATCCATTTTACCTTGCTGTTTGTTAAGTTCAGTTTCTGAGGATGACTCTTTAACCTTTTGCCTTGATACGAAGGTCAGCCTTTACGTAACACTAGTCATACTCTGTGCTCTGAAAGTTGCTTACAAGAAGTATGGGGTCAAGTTACTTGGAAATGCAATTGAGAAGAATTCAGAAATATCACTTCTGATTTTGTTGTGCAGAAAATACTGATTAATTTAACCAGAATTTCTGCCGGAAATATTCTGTCATTGTGTAACAGGAAAGTTCACCCTATTATGATAATGGCCAGTTGTATTTTTTTAATGAAAAGTTTATCTTATTTGACCACATTAGCAAAATATTTTATACCTGAATTAGTATCCAGATATTGAAAACTGGGAAAAAGAAGGTGAAGAATAAGTAAAATAGCCAGTAGTCTAGAATAAAAGTAAAATATAGTGCATTGGTTAGGCAACTGAAAATTTGTAGAAGTGTTATAGAGGAATTTTGTAGATTTTTGAATTTTAGTAGAGATATTTTTGGAGGTTTCAAAGATCTCAAATAATCTGCATGTAGTTTTACATGACTATACCCTGGAATTGGGAGACTTGTGTAGAGCAAGTTGATGTAACATCACAATAGGAAAGATGAATATTTTTTCATGTTCTAAAAACTGCTAAAGCATATGAGTGGCACACGAAATATCAAATATTATCCCTCAGTATCCCAATAATTTTTCCAGGGCAAAAGCAATTCTTGTTGTCCCATTAGTTTGAATGACTAATTTTCTGGACAAAAACATTGCAACATTTTTTTTTTAAGATCTCAGCACATTAAATAAAAGAAACTGTTATTTGGAGGTACACTAGTTCATTGGTGGCTTTGCATGCTTAATCATGTACACTTTTCTCACTTCGACTCCTAAAACAGCAGAGAAATATCAGCAGTAACAAAACACCTTCAAAACACATAGTATTATGTAAACAACAATTTCCACATACAGAATAGATCCCAGCCAGGCGCGGTGGCTCACTCCTGTAATCCCAGCACTTTGGGAGGCTGAGACAGGTGGATCACGAGATCAGGAGATCGAGACAATCCTGGCTAACACAGTAAAACCCCATCTCTACTAAAAATACAAAAATTAGCTGGGCGTGGTGGTATGTGCCTGTAGTCCCAGCTACTCGGGAGGCTGAGGCAGGAGAATCACTTGAACCCAGAAGGCAGAGGTTGCAGTGAGCCAAGATCGAGCCACTGCACCCCAGCCTGGGTGACAGTGCGAGACTCCATCTCAAAAAAAAAAAAAAAAAAGAACCCTGTCATTTATACTAATGGTGGAGCCCCTGCTGTGCTGTACTGTGGGAGAACCTCTAGGGAAGAAATACACAAAACAGAACCAGACTGTGGGCTGAGGCAGGATGCTGGGTAGCAGGGCATGGACCTGATTAAGAAAGCAAAGCTGCTTGCTTCCTTCCTCACTCATGGGAAGGGACCAAGAGACCAAGTCTATGAATGTGTGGCAACCTGGAATTCCTACTCAGGTGTCTCGGCCAGGGAGTGAGGGTGTTGCATAGCTCCCATTCCATTCGTGAAATGTTCTTTTCAGAGTCAGTAGAGCCTACCTTGCTCTTCATAATGAAAGATGGTGCAAGCTGATGCAGGGAACTGTTTGAAGAGTTCTCATAGAGATGGACAGGAAGGAGAAAGGGCCAAGCACCTCAGCCCCACAAGCCTGCTAACTGAGCCCACAGGGCTGGTCTCCAATCCTGCAGAGAACTAGAATGTCATAGAGAACCAAGAATCTTAGTGGAAGACCACAGAGGCTGGTTCTGACTATGAACGTGGGGTAGATGGGTAGGTCTGGTTTGATGCTTATCGGATAACATTCCTTTCTGAATTCCCAGGAGCATCTCCAGAGTCATGTTGCTCACTTGGGGGGCCTCCTAATGTGCCAAGTACCTGCATTCCAGGGGCCCATACCTGAGTGACGCATGATGATGCAGGCATCTAGGTCAGAGTTCTAGCTATCAGAGAACTACTGTTTTGATACAGCTATTATGGAATGATTTGAATATATTGCAAATTAAATGATATACTTTCTTATATATTTACATGTAGATAAAGTGAAATATGACTGTTAGCCTAAGTTAAAACATCAACTTTATATTGACTTTTTGCTCTTACTCCTTTTTTCCCTCAACTTTTATTTTAGGTTCAGGGGATACATGGGCAGGTTTTTTACATAGGCAAATAGCATGTTGTGAGTGTTTGTAATACAGATTATTTCATTACCTAGGTAACAAGCATAGTGCCCGATAGGCAGTTTTCCCATCCTCTCCCTCCTCCCACCCTCTACCCTCAAGTAGTTCCTCATGTCTGTTGTTCCCTTCTTTGGGTCCATGTGTATTCAGTGTTTTGCTCCTACTTTTGAGAGAGAACATGCAGTATTTGGTTTTCGATTCCTTTGTTAATTCATTTAGGATAAAGGTCTCTGTCCCTGCTCCTTTTGATCCTAAAGAAAAGTCAAGTCCACATCCTTTCCCCATGTCCCTGGGGTGGACTTCACACCTAGATGTGCAGCACATTTAGTTAGGAAAGAATTTGTTCCTGTAGCCAATACTTCTTGCTTTATGAGCCTGGGATACCAAATAACATCATATTCTCTTTTTGTATTTACATCATATGATGTTAAACTCTCATTCTACCTGTTGTAAGAGTATTTCTTTCCTCATGTCTGAGATCTTTCTCTTGTGATAACCACAGAAACTCCAGGGATGCTTTTTTAGCCCAAGATAGTCTAAGGATAAGCCCTGTTGACTGTTCTGCTTTTTAACCATATTGCTGCCATATGGGATCAGTAAAACTCAGCTGGTCCTGCGAACCTAACATGTATGTTGTCTACTGAAAAGTAGTCTGCCTTAAATGGAGCATGTACCTCAACATTGACCTGGTACTCCAGTAAAATGGTGCAATTTCTGGTCTCTTTTGAGATGCATGCTCTGCTGAGGCACTTCCAAAAATGAGAATGAATTGTGACATGTACTTGGGTGTATTTGTTTCCCAAGGCTCCTGTAATTATCACAAATTAGATGGCTTAGAACAATAGGAATTTATTGTCTTACAATTCTTGAACTAGAAGTCTCAAGTCACGATGTTGGCAGGGCTATGTTCTCTGTGAAGACTCTAGGGGAGGATCATTATTTGCCTCTTGATATTGTTTGGCTGTGTCCCGCCCCCAAACCTCATCTTGAACTATAGCTCTCATAATTCCCACATGTTATGGGAGGGACCCCGTGGGAGACAATTGAATCGTGCAGGTGGTTTCCCTCATACTGTTCTCATTGTGGTGGATAAGTCTCACAAGATCTGATGGTTTTATAGGGGGAAACACCTTTCACTTGATTCTCGTTCTCTCTCTTGCCTGCCTCCATGTAAGATGTGCCTTTTACCTTCCACCATGATTGTGAAACCTCCCCAGCCACATGGAACTGTGAGTCCATGAAGCCTCTTTTTCTTTATAAATTACCCAGTCTCAGTAATGCCTTTATCAGCAGTGTGAAAACAACCTAATACACTTCTTCCCAGCTTCTTGTGGTTGCTCACAACACTTGGGGCTTCTTAGCTTGTAAATGCACCATTCCAACCTCTGCCTTCATCATCCTACATGTTGCAAGAGTATTTCTTTTCTCTGTCTGAGAGCTTTCTCTTGTGATAACAACAACAACCCTAGGGACACTTTGCTTTATTAGCTCAAGTTAGTCCAAGGGTCATGTCTCCTTATTCTCTTCTTTTGGGGGTCCTTTTGTGTGTGTGTGTCTATATTGAAATTTCTCTTCTTTTATAAGCATACCAGTCATTGGATGGGCACCCACCCTAATTGACTTAGTCTATTCCTTCTGCAAAACCAAATACCAGAGCCTGGGTAGTTTATAAGCAATAGAAATTTATTTCTTTTAATTCTTCATAACTGGGAAGTCCAAGAGCAAGGTGCCAGCAGATTCAGTGTCTGGTGAGGGCTCCTTTTCTGATTTATAGATGGTGACTTCTTGCTATGTCTTCATATGCTGGGAAGGGTGAATGAGTTATCTTGGACCTATTCTATAACAGCATGAATCCCATTCATAAGGGCTCCACCCTCATAACTTAAATCAGCTCTACAAGGGCCCATCTCCTAATACCATCACTTAGGGGTTAGGTTTTTAACACATGAATTTTGAGGAGACACAAAATTCAGACCAAAGCACTAATCCAGTAAGACCTCATCTTTATTTGGTTATAGCTTTAAAGACCCTAATTTCCAAATAAGGCCACATTCACGAGTACTGGGTTTAATTTTAGGAGACATCATAATTCAACATATAAACTCAACTGATAGCAGTCCATCCTCTGCCTCCATAAAATTTATACCTTTTCTGCATGCACAAGACATTCACCTCATGTCAACATCTTCCAGAGTCTTAACTCTTAAAGCACTGGGTAATTTGTTTCCCTCCTACTATGTGTAGTACTTTACCAGTCAGTGGCCTGATTCAGGTTCATGCTTTAGTTACTTAGGTCTTTCAATTTACACAAACATACGCACACACACACACACACACACGCACACACACTACCCCTTTATTTCCTCAAATATTTTTCAGTGTAAACTGAGATTGAGGCCCATATACTGGCCCTCCATCTATCTCTATTTTTCTTAATTCTATGCATTAAATGCTAAAGCAGAGGCTTGAGAAGGGCCAAGAAGGAGAAAGTCAGGGAGACCTGAAGCTGCTCCATTCATTTAAATTTAATTTCAGCACCTACCAAACTTTGAAGGCTGTTTGAAGGCCGTTCTTACTTCTTGCCATATCATGAGCAGCATGCTTTCAGTCATTAAAAAATGACTGAATTTGTAAGATCACCTACTTATAATATGTATTTGTATATTTATGAGTAAGTTAGGGCTCCTAAATAGCATATCTTATTTGCTTAATTTTAATTAATTTAATAAGTATTTACTGATAACTTATCATGTGCAAGAAATTGTTCTAATCTTGTGAAGGAAGCAAAAAAAGATGAGATGTAGGTTTGTCATCAACTAAGAGAAAGGAAGACAAGACAACCATAAGTAAGTCCAGTACAAACTGGGCATTAGTATGTGCCACTAGTAAAAGGGCACAGATGAAATCTGTGAGCCTTAGATCAGGACAGTAGGTACTGAAATTAAATTTAAATTAATTGAAAAGCCTCAGGTCTCCCTGACTCTCTCCTTCTTGGCCCTTCCTGAGCAATACATGGAGCTCCAGCTTCTTTATGTCATCTCTCAGTGCTACATGAATCCAGTGAAGTGACCCTAATCTCAGGGTGATGCCCTGATGATGATGCCCTAATCTCATCGCTGCATTGACTTCTTTTCAGCCAATGGATAAATAGTGATGGATGCAAGATCTGCTGATGGAAATGCAAGGAATAGGTGTGGTGACATTGTTCCGTGGTGACATGGTTTGGCTCTGTGTCCTCACATAATCTCATCTCTAATTGTAATCCCCAAGTGTCAAGGGAGGGACCTGGTGGGAGGTGATTGGATCATGGAGGTGGTTTCCCCCATGCTGTTCTGGTGATAGTGAGTGAGTTATCATTAGGTCTGATTGTTTAAAAGTGTGGCAGCTCCCCTCACTCTCTCATTCCTGTCACCATGTAAGATGTGCTTTGGCTCCCCTTCACCTTCCACCATGATTATATGTTTCTTGAGGCCTCCCTGGCCATGGAGAACTGTGAGCCAATTAAACCTCTTTTCTTTAAAAGTTACCCAGGTTCAAGTAGTTTTATATAGCAGTATGAAAATGGACTAATACATGTGGTTAGGTTGGTGTTCCCCTGAGTGCTTACCAATGAGTCAGAGATAGAAAGGTGAGGGCAGATATAGAGGGTGGTCAGAGTGGGGGCTCATAACCACATAATCAGTGGTGTAAAGCTATGATGTAGTATATCATGCATTGATATCAATCCTTGGGGGAAGAACACTGTATACCATTTACCAATCCCAGGGGGTGTACTATAAATACCCAATTTTTGCTGTGATTTCTAGATCTGACTGATTCCCAAGTGTGGCAGGAGGTTTTGCACAAACTCAGCTGCCAGGTTTTGAGCTCAATGAGACAAAGCACTAGCACAGGTCAGACAAAGTAGCTTCATTACTCACAGATAGGCAGTAAGAATCCACAGTAGCCTAGGATCGTGGAGAGCCAGTTCCCCAAGGCTCAGGAGAGCTGCTCAGGGCAGATGGAGGTTTGTCTGCTCATGCTGCACTTAACATCCCCCCTGTTTTCTACACCAGGAACAACTGAGATCACTGAGTTTGTACTTTGAGGATATTCTGTTCTAAAAGGGATGAGGACAGAGGCCAGGGTGTTCTAGACATTTCCCTCTTTTCTCAGGATGTTGCATTTTTGGTATATTTGCCCAGGAATTGCAAGCAAGAGGGGGAAGATTTGGGTCAGCTGAGATCATTTAGATACTTGTTCTCCTGCAAAACCCAGATGAAATATGAGGTCACAAAGAGAGGGAAGGCTAAATTGGAAAGGTGGAAATAGTTTCAAAAAAATTACTCCAGGAAATAAAAATGCAAAACAATTGGCTTAGCTTAGCAAATGATTAATTCCTGTGATCAAATTTGAGGAGGGTGGTAAAGAACTACAGGAAAAAATAAAAAAAGTAGAAGTAGTCCAGAAAAATCATAATAAAGCAAGATCTTTGGGGTGTACATAAAAATAGCTCTGGTGTGGGGCATTCCTGAGTGGATCGCTCCAGGTCTCTTATGCTTAGAATGGTCTTATCTGAATTTGACCATTTCTTTTTCTTTTAAATCTTAGATGCTTCTCTTCTGTTTGAGTGTTCATAGAAACATATAGTAAACTGTTTGGCTATTTAAAAAAGCTTTTTAAAAATGTTGAAAGTAGTTGAGAAGATTGAAATCTCTATTTGGAATTTGAGGAATCCAAGTTGATCTATATTTCTAAAAAACCCACAAGGACAAAAATTATTATTCTCTTAAAGAGTAAATATTGGGGCCAGGTGCGGTGGCTCATGTCTGTAATCCCACCACTTTGGGAGGCCGAGGTGGGTGGATCACGAAGTCAAGACATCAAGACCATCCTGGCCAACATGGTGAAACCCTGTCTCTACCAAAAAATACAAAAATTAGCTGGGCGTAGTGGCGCACACCTGTAGTCCCAGCTACCTAGGAGGCTGAGGCAGGAGAATTGCTTGAACCCCAGAGGCGGAAGTTGCAGTGAGCCGAGATCACGCCACTGCACTCCAGCCTGGCGACAGAGCGAGATTCCGTCTCAAAAAAAAAAAAAAGTAAATATTGTTTTAATGGAAGCCTCATCAACAAACCAATGGGAACTGTTAAAAAGAATTAGTTGGGAGAGTATTCGGCTGAAATGGCTCCAATGCTTTGGATTCCTACATAAGCAAACCAAAGCCCAGCTCAATGTAAACAGTAAAACAGCTCTTAAGCTCAGAAACCACCAAACTAACCTCTGATTAGCAATTTTCCACTTTAACTAATCCAACAATATTTTCTTTGTTAATCAGCAACTTTCTACTTTAACAAACCCAATATATTTTTCTTTGTTTCTTCTGGGAACACAGTATAAGTTTTTCCTCACACCCGCTTGATGGAGCCCAACCACTTGCTGTCTGGGGCTGCCCAATTCATGAATCACTGCTCAAACAAACTTTAAAATTTTAATGTGACTAAGTTTATTTTTTAACAAGACCAAAGAAGTAGTCAACAAAATGACCTCTACTTTTATTTAACTCAGCATCCAAGGGCAAAATGCAACATTGCTGAGAAAAGAGCAACAGCACAATAGCCCTGCACCAGTGCCGTATATGTATATATGTATCTCTCTGTGTGTGTATCTGTGTGTGTAGTCTCATTATGATAAACAATTGAGAGAGCTAGGGTTTTTTTCTTTCAGGTGCAAGTTACAATATTGAACACTGCAAATAGTGATTAGAAGAGTCTGTGAGGACAGGGTGGGAACAAACTAGAAGAGAGTTCAATTGGGAGGATCCAGAAGGACCATCCTTTCACGGATATTGGATTTTTTTTAAAAAAAATTGTACTTAATTCAGGCTATTCTCAGCTTGGCATGACCATGACCCTTTGATCCAAAGAGCAGCTGACCTAGAAATTCTAGTGCCTGTTTCAAAGGCAGATGGGGTCTGTTGACATGGTCTGAACAGTTCAACTTGCCTTCATCTGTCTCTGACATTGAGCACTAATTCTCATCCGTGAATCCTTCTGTGCTCCTTTGCCAGCAGCTGTATTTTGCCTTGAACTTCCCTTGTGGTCTGCATCCAACCCTAACGTTCTGTACTCTGACTCGTTTCATGGTTTCAGCTTCAGAAAAAGACCACTAATCACCTGATTTCCAGCATCTTCCAGTTCAATAGCCTGATTCAACTGGTCCTTCTTTGCACAACATATTCTTTCTATGTCTGCTCATGTAGCCTGATAAACTCCTTAATGGACACTGAATTAAAAACTCTTAATTTGGACAGTAGTCTAGCTATATGGTTGCAAGAGTGTGCCTTTATTCTAAAGGAGTTGAAAAGTTAAAAAATACATTGAGGCCAGGTATAGTGGCTCACATCTGTAATCCTAGAACTTTGGGAGGCAGAGACAGATGGATTGTTTGAGCTCAGGAGTTCGAGACCAGCTGGTCACCATAGTGAAATACTGCCGCTAAAAAAAAAATACAAAAGTTAGCTGAGCATGGTGGTGCATGCCTATAGTCACAGCTACTTGGGAGGCTGATATGGGAGGATCACTTGAGCCCTGGAGGCAGAGGTTAGAGTGAACCAAGATAGCACCACTGCACTCCAGCCTGGCCATCAGAGTGAGACTCTGTCTCAAAAAACAAAAATAAAAACAACCAACAACTATGGAAAAGAATCTTAGCCCAGCTAAGATACTAATTAATTTCCTACTTAATGTCTTTAATAATTTAGTGTAGTACTGTCCAGTGTAACTTTTTTCAAAGATGGGAATGTTCTATTTCTATACTGGCCAATTCAAAAGCCACCAGCCACATATGGTTACTGAGCACTTAAAATGTAGCTAGTGTGGCTGAGGATCTGAATTTTTAACTTAATTTAATTTTAGTTAGTATACATTCAAATTTAAATAGCAACATGTGCCTGTGGCTACTGGCTCAGGAGTATGGATTTACTCTATTCCTTTATATTCTGTGACAGAACTTCTATGAGAAGCAAATGATTTACCTTCATTCATTTATGAGAGGATCTTTGTAGAATCTTAAGAAGAAAAGAAAAAAAAGGCAATGAACTTTGAAACGGGGCCTAAACATACAGCTCCAGGGCAAAAAGTTAGCCTCACCATCATTTATATGTCACTGGAAAATGACACTTCTATCTTTCTAGCTCTAAGCACACCTCAAGAACTATGGGAAACCTGACAAAGGTGAGAACATTTGAAACTTATTCATTCACATTTCTCAGAAGCTGGATGAAATCCTGGATAAGGCTAAGGACCTAGCCTTTTCTGATGAGTACCTTGTCCCTTGATAAAATTGCTTGGCTCTCATTTTAAACTATTGCAGCAGTTAAGAAATAAAAGAATTATCTTGGCATTTTGAAATTGTTTCTTTTAATTTCTCTGAGTCCAATTTAGTGTTTTCTTAAAAAAATACTTCATTAGCATTCATGTGCAAAATGTTATTCGAACTTTAAAAATAGAAGATGTTAAAGTTGAGGTAACATATCTGATTGGGAGATTGAGGACTAAGCTCTGATTTTTTTTTATCTTACCCAAATTCCTACCTAAGGGGTCTAGGGAGTCATGCCCTACAAACCATAAATTCTCATCAGATGGGTTTTATTTGACTCTGTATGTTGTGATTTACTTTTCAGTCTGACTCTGGCATAACATTATGAGACAAGGAAAAAAATATTTAACTCCAAAATATATTTCCTTGCCATACTTTAAAATTGCCCTTCAATGTCTCTTGTGGGAAAAATCCAGGTTCGATAGAGAATACCCTTCCCCCTTTGTTTTCCTTCCTTCCTTCCCAAATCCAAGAGATAACCAGCTAAGAGCCAGGCACCTTTTAAGTCCGATAAAAAACAATTTACAACTTGCTCTCTCTGAAGTCTGTTACCTAAGAGCTTCCCCTGCACAATAAACTTGGTGTCCACAATCCTTTATTTTTAACCTGAATATTCCTTTCTATAGATCCCAGGTCTTCAGACAACCTCATCCAATTGTCAACCACAAAATGTTTACATTTACCAATAGCCTAAAAGCCCCTGCTTTGAGTTGTCCCGCCTTTTTAAATCAAACCAATGCATTTCTTAAATGCATTTGATTGATGTCTCTCATGCCTTCCTAAAATACGTAAAACCAAGCTCCACCCCAACTACCATAGGCACATGTTCTCAGGATCTCCTGAGGGCTATGTCATGGGCCATGGGCACTCATACTTGGCTCAGAATAAATCTCTTCAAATATTTTACAGAGTTTGACTCTTTGTCAACATATATTTTATTCCTGAACTGGAAATCCAAAGAAACAGTGAAAAAGAGCTGTTAAACAGAGACACATATTATTGACTGAAGGAAGTATTTCCATTGTAAGACCTGAGAGAAAATATTTTCTTATAGTACCCAGATGAGAAACTTCAGAGAGAATCAGTTTGATCAACTTTAAAATGCAGGGTTCTGGATTCCACATGCTTCTGTGGCCACTAAGAGGCCCTTTTACAGGAAAGTTTTAAATAGAGGTACCTAAATCTGGAATTAGTGTCCTTTACCTTCCTCTTTAATGGGATGACTCTAGAGACGATGTAGCTGTACAGAGTAGACAGGGGGAAAAAGGGGTGAGTTGAGAAATAATTTTAAAACATAAAAAATTCTAATTTCAAATGTGATTGAAAATAAAGTGATATAGGCACAAAACCCCCAGTCTTCCTCCTTTTCAGATTCTCCCTCAAGAGTCCCCAAAATCTTCAGCTTGTGTGGTTTTGAACGTATAATGACTTTCCAGTTATTCCTCAGACAGTTTTTTGTTGTTGCTGTTTTTGTTTTTTGTGGTTTTTTGTTTGTTTTGATGGAGTCTTGCTCTGTTGCCTAGGCTGGAATGCAGTGGTGCGATCTCAGCTCACTGCAACCTCCACCTCCTAGGTTCAAGCGATTCTCCTGCTTCAGACTCCTGAGTAGTTGGGATTATAGGTGCCCACCACCACACCCAGCTAATTTTTGTATTTTTAGTGGAGACAGGGTTTCACCCTTTTGATCAGGCTGGTCTCAAACTCCTGTCCTTATAATCTGCCCACTTCGGCCTCCCAAAGTGCTGAGATTACAGGCGTGAGCCACCACGCCTGCCCCTCAGACAGTTTTTTCAGGATATCCTTGTAATATCCTTATTTTTGTTGGATAGAAACCAGCTCCACTGAAACATACATTTTGGGCAACTTGCTTTATTTAACACAGTACTGAGTCTGTGTGTCTGTGCAGTAAAGGTGACAGGGCTCCTTTCTTCTTCCCTCCTTCCTTCCCTCCTTTCTTCCTTCTCCCTCCCTCCTTTCCTCCCTCCTTTTTCCCTTCTTCCTTCCCTCCCTTCCTTCCTCCTTGCCTCCCTCCCTTCCTTCCTTTTTTCCTTCCTTCCTTCCTTTCTTTCTTCCTTCCTTCCTTCCTGCCTACCTGCCTTCCTTCCTGCCTACCTGCCTTCCTTCCTGCCTTCCTTTCTCCCTCCTTCCTTCCTTTCTCCTTGCTTTCTTCCTTCCTTTCTTACCTTCCTCTCTCCCTTCTTCCTTCCTCCCTCTTTCCCTCCTTTCTTCTTTCCCTACCTCCCTCCTTCCCTACCTCCCCCCTTCTTTCCTTTCTTCCTTATTTCCTGTCATATTGCTTGCCTGATGTGGGTGGGAATTATAAGATTGACTCAGTGAATATAATATTTTAATACTTTGGCTAATATTTTGGCTTTCAAAATATTTGTGAAACCCACTGTCTCTAAGCCAGGCTTGAATAGGAGCATTGCCCGATTTCTATAGTGAGCCGGAAATCACACAGCTATGCAATCCTCCTCCTCTGTTCCCTGTCCTCACCTGCATCTCTAAGAGATATACAAGAATGTTTGTCTTTTTATTTTCAAATACTTCTTTTATTTATCTTATTAAGTCTTTTATTTTTGCATAGAAATGAGGAAATATTTTACTGTTCATATCACTGTCACTTGTCAGGCAATTGATTTATTCTATGTGACACTAGAAAAAATAAAGCACTAATTTATATTCATGAATTCTCATTTATGCTTTCTAAACAGATACAATACAATCTGTCTAACCTCTCCAAGAAGTTTTAGGGCCCTGTCATTTTGTGATATTTTCTCTCCAATATAAGTAAAGGAAAACAGTATATGAAAGGTAAAAATACTATAAATAAAATTGAATAGACTATTTTTCATATAAACAAAAATTAGAAGGAATTACTAAGTAATGTTTTAGTTTCTAAACTTAACTTTATAATACTTCAGAAGATGGAACAGAAAACTTTGGCCTGAAACTTGAGGATTACCACCTTATGTCTTGCATGGACATATGAATATCTATATTGGCAAACAAGCAAATAAAAATCCAAAAACAGTCATCAGTAATTACTGGACACATTTAGCTACAGTAACCTGTATAAACAGCCTCACCTGTCAATTTACAACATGCCAAATTTCTTTTTTTTTCTCAGGTATTCTGTAATGTTTTTTAAATCACATCACATGTCTCAACCAAACCAATCCAAACCAAATAGCTAATGTTTATCTTTTAAAGGTTTTGTTCTTTTAGTTAACGTCATTAATATTTAACATTTCCTTGTGGAGACAAATAGGATGAAATAATTTCAAGTCTCAGTTGAAGATCATTTTTGTAGAACAAGCTTCCCCAGTTTCCCAGCTTCCCAGCTTTGTCTAGGGTCCCCTGGTACATGCTCTTTTTTTTTTTTTTTAATTTTACTTTAGGTTCTGGGATACAAGTGCAGAATATGCAGATTTGTTACATAAGTATACATGTGCCATGGTGGTTTGCTGCACCTATCAACCTGTCATCTACGTTTTAAGTCCCGTGTGCATTAGGTATTTGTCCTAATGCTCTCCCTCCCCTAGCCCCTCAGCCCTGACTCCAGTGTGTGATGTTCCCCTCCCTGTGTCCATGTGTTCTCATTGTTCAACTCCCATGCAGTGTTTGGTTTTCTGTTCCTGTGTTAGTTTGCTGAGAATGGTGGTTTCTAGCTTCATCCATGTCTGCGCAATGGACTTGAACTCATTCTTTTTATGGCTGCATCATATTCCATGGTGTATATGTGCCACATTTTCTTTATCCAGTCCATCACAGTTGGGCATTTTGGTTGGTTCCAAGTCTTTGCTATTGTAAATAGTGCTGCAATAAACATATCTGTGTATGTGTTTTTATAGTAGAATGATTTATAATCCTTTGGGTTTATACCCAGTAATGGGATTTCTGGGTCAAATGATATTGCTGGTTCTAGATCCTTGAGGAATCGCCACACTGTCTTCCACAGTGGTCCCTGATACATAGTCGTACGATCCTCTGTTAATTCCCCCTCTTCAGAACGTCGTACAATTGCAATGTAGGCAATTATTTCTACAATGGTGACTTCATGGCTGCTTATCATAAGACTGAGCTCCATGGTGAAGACACTACATTGAGCTTGTTCCTCATTGTTTCCCAAGGCTGAACCCAAGACCCCTCTGGGATCTATATTGTACTTGTTCAAAAACACATTGCATTAATGAGCTACAATTTTTTACAAGAAACCTTAAAATAAAATATTTAAAGCGTTTAACATTTGCACAAGAACTGCCGTGGGTTGGATTGCTCCCTTCGGAGGGATTTGGCTTTGGGATAAACCTGCTAAGCTGGACTTGTGCATCACAACACTGGATTCTGCTAAGGGTCCAGAGATGAGTGGTTCTTTTGTGTTTGTGATTTACATTCTGGAAACGAAAACAGTGAGTAACGTGTGGCTAAAGTATCTGTGGGATGAGGCCAAAATTAGGTTTATTCTATGACTAAGCGACTTTTTTTCGGTAGAAGTTAAAGCTGAGGAAAATAAAAATGCTGCCTAAAATGGAAATGAGTGCCATCATGGGCCAGAAACGTGGGCAGGCGTAGGAAGCTTCAGAGTTGAAATCTAATTTGAAACCATTTCCCATCACGGCAGGAAAGAACCAAACAAATTGAAATAGAGGAAGAAACTTTGGTGAAATTGAGCTTGGAAAACAGCTTGTTGGTAAAAATATGAACTAAGTCATTGACGGGTCTGGTGTTTTAGAGTGTTAGTGCTGGCTCCCTGAGCAATACCACTGAAATACCTGATGACAAGATAAACCCAAGCTACTGTGGCTACTGGAGTTTTGTAAGCTTATTGCTTGCAAAGTCAAGGAGAAGAGAAGAAAAAGTCAGGGTATTTATGAGATTTGGGGGTATGGTGTAAGGGTTAAGATTAGGTGCAAATCATACTAGTTTAAAATGGGTGGGTAACATTTCCAAGAGTCTTGAAGAGTTAACAGTCATTCAACGCTATCTATTGAAAAGTTGGGTGGTCTGATGATAACGTAAGTGGGATTTGGGAAAAGTTTCTGAAATAAACAGTGAAATTCTCTGCAGCTTTTATCTTTGTGGGCAAAAGTTTCCTGGAATAGTAAAGCCCTGTTGATGAAGTCAAGGGCACAGTTAAGTCTTGCTAAAAGTCGACAGTAACTTGTATGGGTGTGGGTGGTTTCAAATCTCTATACTCTTCTTTCTCTGCAACATTTTTCAATTTTAGCACAAGGAAACCACTTAGAGGAGCACTGGAGGAAATAATGGCTACCTTGTAAAAATCAGCATTGGAAAAAAAAGATAGGAAAAGGTAGGATATCTTTCAACCTACCTATTCCGTCATGAGCAAGACATTTCTTAACCTCTACTTTGTGAAGTGTGGGTACTGGAGCTCGTGAATTTAAATCTTTTCACTCCCAGATTTCTAATTAAATAACTATACAGCAATAAACAAGGTCCTGGACCCAGAGAAGAAGGGAAAAGAGCAGATGGTATGTTTACCTGTTTAATTCATTTGCTTAGATACTTCCAGAAATACTTGTTGGGGGAAATTATTTATAGTAGGGACAGATAGGATGAATGTATAAGGTTAGTTATTCATGCATTGTACATAGTACAATAACAGTCTAAGGCATATAATATTTCTGATAGGTATGTGGGGAAACGCTTTTAAGTTGACCAGCTATAATTTGTTTTGCTTGATTACATGCGTGGTTAAAAATGACCACTTTCATAATCAAATGAATGCCAAATGGAGTAAATGTTATAATGCGATTTTAAAACATGAAAAATGTCTCTAATTAAAGGCTTATTTAATTTTTGGGAAAAAAATACTGCAATGTGACAAAATGCATTAAAATGTTTGTCAAGAACGATCAATGGACTTGAAGACTAGCAAATCCTCCTGACCTATTTGAGGAGATAAGAAAAACACATTAAAACCTGAATGGTTACCAAACTGCATGAACATATACCTGACCAAGAGGGGGCAGCAACAGTAGCACCAGCAGCTTTGTTATTTTAAGTGAGTTATCCAGAACTGGACTGACAGGGATACTGTTCTGTAGTCCCTTCTCTTGTTCCTTAGGGAATTCCAGTTCTTCCCTAAAGGCTTCCCTCTGAGGCTATATGGTAGTGAATCCATGTAAAGCAGAAGTCACAAAATCATATACCTATAGAGAACAGCAATTGACCATCAACTGGGGGGATTATGGGAAGCACTAGGGGATGAAGGCAACTGTGGTGAGTTTTAAAAAGCAGCAACTTGTCAGATCTAGTTTATTGTTACCATGTAGGAATAGATGACCAATGTGTCCAGAGGTTTCATTCTTTCAAGAAATTCTGGCCATTCAGATTTTTATATACTATTAATAGTTTCCTGTTTATAAAGTTTTAATAGTTAAAAACAACCTCACCATCTGCAGGCTGAATTTTGCCTGTGGCCTTCGACTTTTCAAATAGCTGAATTATAAAAACATAATAGCCAACACGTAATCCACTTTTCTCCTTTCCTCTTTCATCTAGCTGGATAGGAAACCGTCAGTGCTGTTTATTTTGAAGGGGAAACCCTCAACCCAGTCTAGAATCATCCTGTGCTAGCTATAGAAGGACCTCAATTTCCATCATTAATGATTATTTCGGTTTTAGGATAGAGGGTCCTTTAGTTACCTGTCAACTATTAAAATATCCCTGGTTGTCACTTTGTTAAAGTAATAAAATAAATCTAATCTATTACAAACTTCTGCTGAAACTAATCAACTGGTACATGATGGAAAGAAAGGAAAGCACCAGGAAAATGATTCTATTGTGCAAAAGAATCATTTGTTCAAAGTGCAGATTCCCTGGCTATAATCCTAGAGATTCAAATTCTCAGAATCTAGGGGAGAGACCAAACTGTGTGTTCAGGGAGCACTCCGGGGGGTTCTCATGTAGTCAGTTATTTGGAAACAGAAAAACAAAAAGGAAAACAAAACTCCAAGCAGTTGTTCTCAAACTTTAATGAGCCTCAGAATCACACGAAGGGCTTATTGTAATGTAAGTTACTGGTCCACCTGCAGAGTTTCTGATTCAGTAGATCTGGGGTGGGGCTGAGAATTTACATTTCTAGCAAGATCCAAGATGATGTTACTACTGGTCCTGGGACTATGCTTGGGGAACCCCAAACAAATACTCCCCCAACAAATATTTCTGGAAGTCTCCAGGCAAATGAATTAAAAAGTAAATGTAGTATCTACCATATTCCCTTCTTCTCTAGGTCCAGAGCCTTGTTTATTACTCTAAAGGAATGAAATACAGGCCAGTGGTATCTAGAGTGTATGGTAAGTGTATGCAGGAGCTGAAAGTGAGAACGGGAGAGTCTGGAATAGTGCCATCCACTTCATAATGTTGCTTTGGGTCTGGTCTTGGAGCCCAATACTTAATTGCATTGTAGACTTTGCTGTTGGTTTACTCACTCATCAAATATTTATTGACACTAACCATGTGTCAGGCATTGTGCTAGGCTTAGGCCCATCAATTAATTAACTTATTAAATTAACACATAATTAATTTGACAAATATTTATTGAGCATCTACCATTTTCCAAGTCCTGGACTAACTGGTAATAAAAGACAAATCTCAGCTGCCATGAATCAGGAGCCCTGACTCTTGGCTTCTCTGCTGTCATTCATATTCAGCAGCAGGCTTGAAGAAAACCTTGGTTCTTTCTGTGTAAGCTAAACAGAGCACAATAGAGCTGGTTGGTTGTGTTATCCCAGGGGAACGATGCTCTGCACAGATCCCTGAAGCTCTAAAGGAAGAAGCATTTCTGTCTGAACTGTGCTGACAGCTGTGGACCTGAGTGCCAATGGGAGCAGTAAGCACTTTCCTGTTATGAGCGATCAGGCTTCCCATGGTCATGGCTGTGCTTGGGAGCAGACCCCTCCCCAGACGTCCTTTTTCTAGAAATGGTGCCTTTTCAGTAAAGAAAAGAAATGCATGGAAGGCAGGTTGTGAAAACCTGTGCCAATGCAGCCCTCCTGCAATGTTTCATAGAAAGCATCCTTTACGCTCCACAGGAGACCTGCCCTTTCTCTGTGTCTGCAGACAGTGGGTAACAGAGGGCATGGGGTCAGAAGCACAGGTTTTTCCCCAGTTACTCAGGCTGCTTCATATGATACCTGATGGCAAACAATTCACTTTTTCAAATGCACAAGCTAGGGCTGGAGGAAAACTGGGAGTCTCCTAGTATCTCCACATTGTTTTCTTGGATTCAGACCTCTTTTTACAAATATGGTACAACAATACTGAAGACAGAAAACAAGTTTTCATCCACTCTGGCTTTTGTTCCCTTGGTTTCCTCTGTCATTCAGTTTTTAGAAAGAAAGCCGAAAACATAAATTATCTAGGAAACAAATATCAACAGTTTTTAACGTGTCATTTCCTAAAACCCTTAAAAGAGCTCTCCACTGCCTAGAGAATGAAGTCCTATTGAGTAAGTTACACCACTTTTCTGAGACTCAGTGTCCTCATCTTGTTAACTCCCTTATGGGGTTAGCAAGAGTTGAACTGGATACATCTATAAGGTGCTAGGAGCAAAGAATCCCATGAAGTGCTGAGAGCAGGTAAGTCATCAGCACCACTCACACTGTTGCTCATGACCCCTTCCCAACCCCCAGGGAGATCACAAGTGGCAGGGAATTGCTTACTTCCCACTTCAGAAACCAATAAACTATTTTTCTGGATTCATGCAGTACTTTGTCCTTATTTGGTTGTACCTTGAGTTGTTATTAGGGGTAATACGTCTTCATATCCCCCTCAAGTTGATGAAAGTCTTGAAACTGGGAACCTTGTCTGACTCTTCTTTCCATCTGCATTGCCAGTGCAGTGCTTACTTAGCACCTGGCAAGTGCTCAATAAACATTTGGTGAATCAGAGGAGATTTATCTGTGAGTCATTCAAAGCACTTTATGTTTAAATGCACACATCTTAGAAAATATATGTGATTTGAGATTATTATTCATTTACCCCTATGTAAAAGTAAATGACACTCATTTCACAAATATTTATTGAGTATATATTATTGCCAGTCACTGTTCTAGCCACTGGGGATTTCACAACAATGACAAAAAACCCAGATACATTTCCTGCCCTCAAGGAGGAATATTCCAGAGAATAAAAACTATTAACAAAATTTTTTATTCCAGAGAATAAAAACTATTAACAAAGAAGATTAAGAACATGATACGTGTTATAAGTAAAAAGAAAGCAAGGACAAAGCCTTGATGACAGAGTACTATTTTATATGTGGTTAGTCCAGGCAGGCTTCTTTGAGAGAGTAGCATTTGAGCAAAAACCCGAGAGAAACTTGCAGCTACCCACAGAGAGTTCCCCAAGCAGAGGGAATGACCAGTGCTGACACTATGAAGTAGAGTTCTCCGGGGAGTAAGAGGACCTCATTGTGTGGCTCCAGCACTGTGATCACAAGAAAGAATGGTAGGAGTGAGGCCAGAGGTAATGAAACCTGGATCTTATAGAAACTGTGGGGTCCATGTCATTTGACTCTACAACTTCTCCCTCACTCTTGCCCCATTACATGCTAGCCCCAGGATCAATCCCTTACTCTCCATCAAATAAAACTTTGGGTCTGCTCCTCTCTACCTTTTGCCAGTAGTTCTAGATGTTTGCCACGTTCATGAAAACAAAGTGTCCACTGATGCAGTGTTTTTATGAATTTGCAAACAACATCTAGAACACACTCCTGATCTTGCTCAGGTGACCTTTTTTTTTTTATCACTTAAAAATTTTTTTTTATTTGAGACGTAGTCTTGCTTTGTTGCCAGGCTAGAGTGCAGTGGTGCGATCTCGGCTCACTGCAGCCTCCGCCTTCCGGGTTCAAGCAATTCCCCTGCCTCAGTCTCCCGAGTAGCTGGGACTACAGGCTTGTGCCACCATGCCTGGCTAATTTTTTGGATTTTAGTAGAGACGGGGTTTCACCATGTTAGCCAGGATGGTCTCTATCTCCTAACATCATGATCCACCTGCCTCGACCTCCCAAAGTGCTGGGATTACAAGTGTGAGCCACTGCACCCAGCCTAGGTGACCTTTATCTCTTCCACAATCAGCCACTCTCAACCTGCACCAGGTCATCACTTGGAAACCGCTTTATCAGACATTTTTCATTGTCCAGTATCTGTCCTCCCACCCTCATCCCCCACTGTGGCTGCGTTTGGTATCTTAGAGACTGCCAAGCTGTTGATACTGCAGTTTTGTCACATTTTATCAGTTCCCTTGGGGTGTCTTCCAGGTTTGCTCAGGTCAGACCCCAAACTTGATTATCTGGGCTGATCTCATATCTCTATTCTCAACTTAAACAACATCAGAATTCTGAAGGTGAAAAGAAACATAGTGAAAATTGAGTCTCCCTCTGCATCTCTCCTTTCAATAGGAAGTTTTCATTTTAGAAGATAATCACTGTTTTCAACTTCTTATCTATCCACCTGGAAATATGCTATAAAATATGGGCACACAGATTTGTGTATATGTGTCTATGGTTTTTAAACATGTAGATGTGTGTGTCTACACCATTTGATAGTACCTTAGAGACACTGCCTTGCATCCTACTTTGCACACTGTAATTTGAAGATTATTCTGCATCAGTGAATAGGGATATGTTTCAGTATTTTTGATGGCTGTATAATATTTCTTCATCTGCTTACATCAACCTTTAACTTATCACTCCCAAGCTGATGGACTCTTGGCTGTCACAGACAGTTCTTTCATGAGAAACTTTTCATATGTGTCATTTCTCACAAATCCTAGTTGCCTACAAGATATTCTTAAAAATGGAATTGTTGATTTGAAGTGTATGAACATTTTAAATGTATTTGGATAAATGTCACCAAATAACGTTCCACAAAGGTGTGCCAATTTATACTCCTCCTGGTAATGAGGTGCCTGTTTATCTACTAAGTGAAAAATAGCATCTCACCAGTGTTATTTGTATTTCTCTGATTACGAGTAAGGTTGAATGTCTTTTCATATGTTTATGAGCTATTTGTATTTATTTTTCTATGAGAAATCTGTTCACATTGGCATCTATTTTGGACTCTGCTTAATTGTCAAATGTTTGGAGTCAAAACTGTTCTGGTTCATGTTTCTTCCCCATTATGTTCTCTGATTAAACAATGTTAGACTTCTGTTATCCTACTGCTTATCTATTAAACAGCTCTGTCTAAATATTTAGCCTAAATTTTTTCCTAGTGAACACCGGTGCTTGGCAGATGTGAGGTGGGGAGAGTGGGGATGGATGGCAGTGTTGTCCCAGGGCAGGTGGTTAGATTTAGCTCAAATTCTTGATCCATAGAATATGAAATTCCACAGCTTAGCCCTCTCCTTCCAGTTCTCACTATATCCGGGAGTCAGGGACAATCCTACACTCATCTCACTTTCTTCTGCCTCCTGGATCTGTGACAAATTTGTTTCTATGCATCCTCTGGGTATAGGCAACAAACTCACAATCTTTACATCTCTCTCAAGTACTTCCACAGAACTGGAATATTTTTTAGTTTAGTTGAGTTTACCAAAGCTGTGAAGATTATGAGAGGTCGCACCTTTAAACCCCCTTGCTTCCTTGTTCTGACTCCCCTTTGTATTCTGTATCTCTCCACTGACCTCCTTTCCCCACTTATTTCTCAAGCGTGCTTCTTTTTATGTATTTTGTCTTTTGGTGAGCAAATTTTTTGAATTCTATGATCTTTCCTATGTATGAAATGGCATTTACAAGTATTTCTTCAAGACAATGCAGATCTCTTACTAAGATGAGTTCTGGTGAACAAAATTTCTTCCCTACATGTATATCTGGAAATCTCTGTAATTTTGATACGTGTCTCATCCGCTGATAATGGACATACGGATAGACTCAAGTGCGATAACGGACATACGAATAAACTCAAGTGCTATGAAGTTGACTTAAATGCCACATGATGCTGGTAGTTCATGAGAAAGAATTTAACAAGTTTCCTTCATGAAAAACATTTTGAGTCAAGTGCAGAGATCTCATTGATAAGATGTAGAAAGGTGCTCTTCTTTTTCTTATCTAAATTTATTTATAATGGTCATTTATAGGTATTCATGCCCAACTTCCATACTGAAGATTTATAATATTGATATAACATTCTGTATTGTAGATCAATCCTCAGCTTAGAATAAACTTTGTTCAAAGGTCAGTGCTTTTTAGAAAAGATGTCCTAGCACTAGCAATCAACTCATTAAAAAAAATTTTTTTTAAGATTTCTCACTGGACTGTTATTCCCTGATATGTTTATGAGCCTTTTATTATATGATTTTTCTGCCTCATTCACAACATAGAAGTCATTGGGCATAATGTTTACTATTCAAATTTCTGTCTCCATTAACACATTTATCTACACCCACCCAGTCTTCCCTTATTTCCAACAGTCTTAGTGGATGGGGCACTTCTTTTCCTTCCCAAGTTCAACCTGTCCCTTTGTACCCTTGACTACGTAAACCTTCTCAGATCTAGCCAATAGCTCTTTCCCTTACCAAAAAACACAAATATCTCTCCTAAACTCTTAACCTTGAATTCTATCTAGGAATTCCATTCTTTCTTCTTTACCTCTTATTAAAATTTTAAAAGTGCCTCCATCTGTTTTCATTTCTTTCCTTTTCATTCACTCAGAAAGCAACTTGCTTTCTGTCCCTACCAATTTACCGATTTCACCCAGTCATCAATGATCACCTAATTCCCAAATGAATTAAGCTTTCAATTTTATCTAATTGGGCCACTTGTCTGCCTTTGTTGCTGTTGATCTTTCCCCAGTTCTTGAAAAATCTCTTTCTTCTTCTCTTCCACAGTACCACTCTCTTTTGATTCTCTGTATGCTTTTACGATTGAGCTTTACCTGTGTGTTTTTTTATGCAATCCTCTTCTTTGGTACATCTTAAAATGCCTCTTTCCCAAGTCTCTGTCATTGCCCACTGCCCACTGAATTCTCCTGCTTCTACCTTCAGAATTTCTGTATTTTGTGTGCAAGAGTCTATCTTTTCCACTCTCCTTGCACTATTTCACCAAATTCCTTGATGAGGTATCTACTGCTAATACACTAAAGATCATGAAATCTCTATGTCCAGCTCTAAGCTGTCTATAAACTCCAAATATTTAAGGACAGCCACACACTGACTATTTCATTCCATTGTTCCACAGTCTGAAACTCAGTTCATCTCTGTCCTGCTTGGTTAGCTTCTATTCCTGTTTTCTCTATCTCTACAGGGGAATAAGTATGCAAACATTTATTTCCCCAGCGTTTTAAGCGAACACTCAGATTTATTTTTGATTTGTTTCTATACCTTGTTTTTGTTGCAAGTGAAATTGCAAGTTTAATTTCCTAAATAGTTCTCAACCCCTCCCCTTTCACTGAGTCTCTGCCACACTACCCTGGTTAAGGTAGACTCCGTGAAAGAGGAGGGGTTGAGAAATATTTAGGAAATTAAATATTTTTAATAAGCAACAGTTTTTGATAAGGAACAGTTTTTCTGTTGCTTATCAAATTTCAGCAGCCTCTCAGCAAACTTTCTAGCCTCTTTTGTGTTGTCTGTCTCAAATTATTCAGTATATGCTAAAGTCATATCCCTATAATGTAGACATGACATTTCATTCATCTTTAAATCCTTGCCATCTCTCCATCTCATTTCTTATCACTCCTTTGCTCATGACGCCATTTCTCTCATCTGTCGTGATGTTTCCTGTCCCAGGCCTGTGTTCAGACCCTCTTATATTAAATGTTCTTCCATTCATCATCTTCCAATTAGCAAGCTATTTGGTAAAAGCCCATAACTTTAGATTTGTCTGTTTATACAATCATCTCTCCCACTGATTTGAATACCTGAGGACAGAACCTGTTCTTTATACATGTCCAATGGCAAGGGCAGTGCCTGTCACGTAATATATGCTTAATAATGTCATCGAATAAATGTATCAGGGAATGACTTAGATAAAAATCATGGAATGGATATCTCAAGGTTGAACTGAACACTGAACCAATATAATCATTCGACTTCTTTTGGTTTTATTCTCTTTATTGCAAAACAGGTATAATGAGATTAATCACCTTACAGGATTTTTACAAAGATTAAACAAGATAATATTATGTAAAGCACTTGGCATGGTGTCTGATGTAGTAATTGCTCACTAGATATGACAATATAATACCAACAATGAACTTTCCTGCTTCTGCTAGTAATACAGTTGGTTGGCATTATCAGGAGGGTAATTCGTGAGTCTATTCTTTTCACTTGTCACTATTATTTGCTTTCACAGTGAGGAAATTGGCCTTATGGAGGCTCATTTTCTCAATAAGTGAGCTCAAGGATCATGCTGGCTTTATTACTATTTTTTTTAATTACAAGTCTCTTTTACTTTATTTTCCCAACTGAAAAACTGTGAATGGAAGGAGCATCTAAAAACTGCTCATAGCCCCACCATCCAATTGCAACCACCGTTGCCATACAGACTTTTCTCCTGAGGGATCTTTTTCTACATACACATTGCACACATTGAGGGTGGTTGTAGCTGTTAGTGCTGGTGACCCTGATGTTAAATCTGCTACTTAGTGCAAGGATCATAGGCACTGGGAAAGCGTAGATTTAAAGAATCTGTAAGGAAAGGAGATAGGTTTAACCTGAGTCCAGAGCTGAACAAAAACCAAAATTGAAGATCAGTTAGACACTCTATTAGCATCAGATTTTTCACAGGGCATAGAAACAAACATTTGTTTGTTTCAGATCTCCAAGAGTTAAGGGTTGTTGATGTCTGTAAATATTAATAACAATGGTAACTTATTACTTGCTCAGCTAATTAGGATTTCAGCCACATTTAACTTTCAAAACACCATGTTTTCTTATATTATGATTTCTTAATGTGTTACAGCTATTGTTTTTATCAACAGCCATATGTTCTCATCCTCTGGGAGTGAGCACCTGCCATTCTTAAATAGATTCATCACAAATTCAACATTTATTTAGCAACAGATAGTAAACAATAAGAAAAGACATTCTTTTCAGTTTATTAAATTGTCCTAAGATTAAAAGTGAAAAAATGGAATCATTCATTTCTTATTACTTTAATTAATTCAACAATTATCTATTGCCTAACTTCTGTGTGCTAGCTACAGCCCTGGGTTCTGGTTAAACTGTGATTAACTTACATATTTAATGCCTTCAAGGTACTCTGTTTAGCCAGGAAACTCATCATAAACAAGACAGTTAAATAAATGTAAAGTTTAGGATTGTGATCAGCACATTGAAAGAAACAACATGCATTGTTACAATGGAGGGTATGGGATGGGAGGACCTGCCTTTCTGTAGTTAGGCAAGATGCCTTTGAGGAGGCAATATTTCAGTTGAGGCCTAATGGAATATAAAGGTTAGCCAGGCATCAGCTTGATAGGAGAGCATTTTGACTTGGTGACCAGAAGGTGTTTGCTTCCTAGGGAGACTGAAAGAAGCCCAGCATGGGTTTGGAGGTGAGGAAAGTAGTGAGCAGGTCTGATGAGGATAGACAGGCCAGGCCTGATCACATGGGGCCTTGTAGGCCATGTTAAAGAACTTGGGTGTCTTCAGATGTACTATTTGCAAACTCATGGCTTCCCCTTTCATGCTCTGTTCTAGATGGTTGCTGCAATCATTATGTGTCAAATACCTGTGCATATTGTTACCTTGGTGCTTTAGTGCACACTCATATTCCTGGCTGGAATGGAAATAATATTAACTTGAATTAAAATGTGTGTTCAGAGACCTGCAAGCAATATAGTCCTGGGCAAGTTTTGAAGGCCTGTTGGGCCTCATACCTTGTGAAATTATGAAGAGATGAAGCAGGATATTTCTCTAACCTTTTTGCAGGTGGGAACTGGAGTGCAGGGGGGAAATCCATAAATCCAACCCCTAGTGGGAGAGGAAGTACATGTGAGTGGGTGCAGGAGCCGGGGCGAGCACTTTTGGGCACCAGCAAGAGTGAACTCTGCACTGTCCCTGTGGCGGCATCTAGGGAAGGGTGCCTGAAATCCCAGAAGCTCCAGAGGAAGTGTTACAGTGTCCTATTAGCTTTGCTGTCTGAGGATGGTTTAAGTGTCAACAGCTCATTGGAGGGTCAGTGTCACCGCTTTTTGCACCCACACTCGTGGCACCCAAGTTCTTGTCTGGCATCCAGGAGGAATGACGTCGCATGAACAAATTGAAGATGGTAAATGTGGGAGATTTTATTGCTGGTGAAAGTGGCTCTCAGTGGGAAGTGGAGCTGAAAAGAAGACCATGAGGAAAGGTAATCTTCCCCTGGAGTCTGGCCAGGGATGGACTTTCCTCCAAAGCTATTCCATCAAGCTGTCCATCTGAAGCCAAGCAGCTTCTCTCCAAAGTCCGACTGTAGTCCCAGACATCCAGCTCCTTCTCCTTTCTCTGCCAGCTGAGCCTTGGCACAGGATGGGGGTGAGGCAGGCCATGGGTGGTTTTGGAAAAGGCAGCATTGGAACAGGAAAACAGAGATGTAGGTTCTCACTTTGAACTGCTGTCCCAGGCTTTTTGGCTTGAGGGTGGTACCCTCAATGGGATCCTACCCTCTTTTGCCCAGAATTTCGCTGTCTGCTGTCCCTATAAGAGATACATCTCAACGTTTTGAGGTGAGAAATAAATAAAGTAATACATGTGAAACTCTGTAGCATGGGGCCTGATGAAACCAGTTGTTATTAAATATTAATTTCCCTGTATCTCTCCACTTATGGAGTTTTTATCTATTCCATTGCATTTTCCATTTCTAAGCCACCAAAAATGTTTTGGTTCTGTACCACCTATTTTCCATTATCCAATAATTTACTGTGGTTTTATTATTTATTTGTCTTACTTGTCCCAATAGATTAGAGTGGAGATCGTGCCCAAACCTCACAGTGATTAATAGCACTGGGCACAGAGGAGATTTTAAGTAAATCTATTGTGTTGGCATTTTATAATCCAGTAAAGCAAAGGAAATCTTGACTGGCAAACTGTGCAGGAGACAGGTAACAAAATGGAAAAGGAAAATGGATTCCATAATTTCAGGGACGCTAAGGAGAACCTTCTTAGGGATCTTGGGGTAGAGAAGAGAGAATGCTATTACAGTAGGGAGAAAGGGTCCCTGATACAATGATGCCCAGTTTAGAAATACCTGTGGTTATACCTGTGATCCCAAACTACATGGTGAATTAAAATAACTGATTATTTGCACTCCCCATTAGTTCATTAATTCAACATTTATTTAATATTTTCCATTGATAATGTTGTATCTTTAGCTACATATTGGTAAAATATCTGAATGGAGTAATTTAATTTTGGACAGACTATATATTATGTGAATGATTTTAAAGCAGTGAGTTGTGGCATAGATTTCTTACATTGTCTTTTCCTATATGAAATATTAAAGGATTTACATTAACATAGATTATTAAATATATGTATTTCTCCTACACTAAATCAAGCAATAAGATTTTTAATTGCAAAACATGATGAGATATATGATTTTATAAATAGAAAAACAATATTTTCAAATGTTTTATTGGAATATTACTTTTGTAGGTATAATTGCTGAGAATCTTGGTAAATTTTCACAGGGCAATATAAATATTTGTTCCCATGTTCCTACGTAGAACAGAGGTCAGCAGAGTTTGTGGATCACATTATAGTTATTATTTTATGATCCTACTTTTAAGATAATTTTCAAAGCATGTCTATCTTATTTAGATTTTTATCTATCCTCATGTTTAAAAGCAGAATAGTATATAAAATGAAATAATCCCTTGAATATTTTTATTTTCTTTGTCCCTATAGTATCCCAGATTGCTGTGTCCTTTTAATTTTTAATAAGCAAATTTCTCAGAAGCTTAATCATTTGATTTAGAGATTTTACATGAATACGTTTATCCCTCTAAATAGAATAAAGACCTTTATTATATTAGTCTGAGGATTTCTTCCAGGTATTAAATTTATCTTCGACCCAGTGGTCCAGGTTCCAAGGGATGCCTGTAATTAGATGTAATTACATGTCATAGTCATCAACCATGAGTATTTCAGGTCATGATTTTGCTACTCTCCTCCCTAGACCTTTCCCATATTCACTTCCACCTCCCTTTTTAGATCCTCCCTTATGATCCCTACCAAGGAAATGCCTCTGAATTACATCCTACTTCTAAAACTGCCTGGGAGCTAGCTCCCATGAGAGCCGATGATCAAGAATGATAACAGGGGCACAGCATTGTTTTAATGTCCGCTCTTCCCTGAGGAACATATCTTTAATTTCCAATTTTAAATCTCTGTCTAAAACCCCTTCTATGAAGGTAGCTGCAGTTTTGGCCTGGCAGTCTTACTCTAAAGTAGCTTCCTCTGCTTTTGGACTTGCGTTGTGTCTCAGTGTACATGACTTGAGTCTTCTGGTTTATTTTTTCTTGTAGTTCCTTGGAGTATAGCAGCCAAAATAAGAGAATAAATTTTCCACAGATGTCCAAGGCACACTTGCTGGCCTCTTCTGCTTTTTTCAGGATTTGCCAAAAACCAAACAGTACGTGTTTTGGGCACAGGCTGACTCTGGGTGGAGTGTGAGGTCCAGGCAGGAGTCTCTTGGAGGTTTGTTTCCAATCTGCCCTCAAGGACCTAGAATTCTTCAGAGGCCTCTTGCCAAGAAAGTAGGTGGAGGCGAGGACACTAGACAGCCAAGTTGTCATTTTCCTCTTCCTTTTCTGCCACAGATTTTGCTTTTCATTTCTGTTTTTCAACATTGCAGCTCTTCCCTTGTAGATTGTTTTGAGCTCCTCAAATGAACGAGTAAATAGATAGTCTAGATAGTGGTTTGTTTGTTAACCCAGTCAGCATCGGATTTACAATCTTCTTGCATTCCTCTCCCAATTCCCTAAGTTTTCCTTGGCATTACTGGGCAGACCCAATTTGGTGACTTCCCAGTATTGCACTGAAGGATGGGCAGTAGGTTGTTGCCATGGAAACAAGGTACTTGCTCAGAGGATTCATCCTGCATTGGTAATATTGAACTAACTGCTGTACAGTTTCCCATTTATTACAAAACATTTACAAGGAAAATGTGATGTGCTTCATGATGCTAAAGTGTTTGCCTCTTTTCAAGAAGCTGAATAAATGGAAGGGCATGGTGGCTTACACCTGTAATCCCAGAACTTTGGGAAGCCAAGAGGGGTAGATCACCTGAGGTCAGGAGTTTGAGACCAGCCTGGCCAACAATACTGAAATACCATCTCTACTAAAAATACAAAAAAAAATTATCTGGGTGTGGTGGCACACATCTGTAATCCTAGCTACTGGGGAGACTGAGGCACGAGAATTGCTTGAACATGGGAGGTGGAGGTTGCAGTGAGCTGAGATCGTGCCACTGCTCTCCAGTCTGGGTGACCAACTGAGATGCTGTCTCAAATAAATAAATAGACAGATGATAGATAGATAGATAGATAGATAGATAGATAGATAGATAGATAAGCTAGGTAAAAATTATTCAGATGCAATTGATACCAAAAAATCTATTGGTAGGCCACAAGCCTTGACTGGGCAGAGGATGTCAGGTCTTCTCTCCTTCTGTCTCAGGTGTTTATATCTGTTGGGTTTTGCAGCGATAGTCATCTGGCTTGCCTTGCATGGCAGTACATTGGTGGAGTATGTGATCTTTGTTGGGCTGTTTGAACATCATTTGGTATTCCTTCTTTTTTGACTTCCTCCATTGCGCAGAATGACCTGATTATCTTTTTCAATCACAACTTATTTTCCCTTTGTCTAATTGTTCATATACTCACCCATAATAACTTCCTTAAATGGAAGGCAAATTTTTTCTCCCACTGTCCTTGGACAGAATGGATTTAACTACATGTTTTAATTCCAATCTGTAAAATGCCTTCATGCATGTAGTAGGAGTTCAATAAAGGTTCAGAGAAAATGCCTTCTGAAAAGACATTTATTTTTCTTTGGCACCAGTCTTCTTCTCTGTAAAACCAAAGTCTAGGTCAGTGTTTCTCAGCTTCTTGACCTCAGCTCACAAGTGGCTTCCTACAGAGCATGTTCTGGCCCTAGTGCAATGCCACCCTTTTCTGTAGGTTGAGAAAGTCCATAAAATACTTTCTAAAAGTATGCACATCTCCTCACACAGTTCTCACTCACACCTTGTTTGACATTGAAACTCATCATACTAGTTCTAGATGACGTTCAAATTCCCATTTGGTTTTGATACTCTGCAATTCGGTGGTACTATTCTCTAGTCACTTCCTTGAGAAAATCAGGTCTGAGTAGATTGGCTTGGCATATCTTTTAGAAACTCCCAAATAGTACATGCTTACTGTTATTGTTACCCTCACCACATTTTATTGATTTTATTCATCTGTCTTCCTCCAGTAGACTTGAACTCTTTGAGGGTGAGTCGATTTAATGTAGAGTTATTTGCATGTGGCCTAGCACGGGATAACAGCAAATCCTCAATAAATATTTGGTGAACATAACAGTTGATTATGTTGATGTAATATGCTGTCCAGATTACAGCTTTATTCATGCATTAAAAGTTGATGCATGTAGGGAGCCCTTATGATGAATTCTTTACAAAAGTGGCTGTTACATCTCCTAAAATATATTTAAGTTTCATGAGGACCAAGAACGGTTAAAAGACCAACTGGGGTGTTGAGAGTGGATAAGCTCGAATAACCTGATTTGTGTTCTTATTTGTGTAACATTTTCTACATGCCAAGTGTGATTGTCTTGCTTAGATGGTGTGATATTAACATCATTGCTTTACAAATGTTAAGCTAATTGTTTATTCATGGTACTGTTAATGAGATGGCTACTTTATCCCTTTCTTTTAAAGGCCACAGGATGGAGCCAAATCCTGACACCTCCATTTCCTCCTGTGGTGTTACAGCGCCTGATTTCAGTTTCATAAAAACAAATAAAAATAAAATATATGCACTAATATGAAATGTCAACTAAAATCAATAGTAATCTATTTCTCTTGGAGTGTGAGCGGGACCCAAACAATCAATTAGCAGTAAGCTTGTCAAAATGCACGGGGCAGAGGTTGCTAGGCGCTTCATCATAATTTTATTTGCCCAGAGCATTTGAATAAATGAAGTGAAATGTTTCCACAAGTCTCTGAATCTTTGATAATTTTTAGACCTCCTGCTGAAATACTGTTGGCTAATTTCCTGCAGTAAATATTTTCAGTGATTGTCAGAACCTGTAGTAGTAAATGACATTTTCTCCGATATGTTACTGTGCCTGAGTGCAGAGAGATGACACAAAGGCTATGTGCATGTCTGTGACAATGCAGCTGTGTGTGCATTTTTTTAATAAAGAAAAATAGCTTTCTCTGGAGATTTTGCTGAAAATCCTATTCCTCCTTTTAAGTAGCAGTTACTCAATAAATATTCACTGGGTTGCATTCTATTTTATGCTGTCTCTTGATATTCCCTGCCTCTGCCGGATTGGGGGAACAGAGTGGAAGGGGTGATGAATATAAGAAGAAATGCATATGCATTGCATCAATGTAGCCATAGGGGTCTGAACTGGCAGTCAGACTCACAAGATGCAAGTAAGCTTCAACGTTGTGTTTCTTTAGCTTTATAGAAGAATACAGGGCAGGAACTTCAGCAGGCACATCATCATCCCATGGGGCTCAGCAGATACTTAAGTACACCGTTCTTTTTGTTTCCTTCCCCACTGAGAATATCTGCATTGTCCCCAGACAGTAGCTGAGCTTCCCACATATCTTTTATATTGTTTTAATCACATAGGTCCAAGACCTGCCAACCTTCAGCTTCCACAGCCCGAGTGTCATTCTACAGAGATGACGTTCCAAGTTTATGCTGTAGTTTCCAAGGAAGCAGGACTACGGAAAGGCACACATTGTCCCACATCAGTCCAAGCAAGTCTGATGAAAACCCTTATACAGGTATTAATTTTTTTATTACTTGAATTGCAAAATACACACAAAAGTGATTTTAACAAAGAGAATTTTATCTTCCACTGACTTTCATTGTCCAATGGGTGAGGTGCTCACGGGGGAAATCTCTCCATGACAGTGAAATGAAAACTTCAGCCATTAAGAGCTTAAGATGCCGATCAGTCCTACAGAATGACTGGTCTGTGTACCCAACACCCAAACTTGCCGAATGGTTGAATTTAAGCCCAAGGAGATCCTTCTTTGTAGTGTTTTTCAACTCTTCCTTTGGTTCTGGTCACTCCAATAACGCTCTCATTCAGAGAAATTTCTCTCCTGCCTAGGAACCCTTATTCTAAATTTCTTTCTTTCATAATTTTTTACTTCTACCTTGAAACAGAATCTAAAAATCGTGTGTCTGGGCACCAACCTACAACTGGGTTGAAAATCTTAGTGCGAGGCTACGTTCAAGAACTGTATTCTACTGAATTGCTTATATACCACCAAAATTCCTTGTCCAATTTACCCAATTTGAATGTGATTTGAAGTCTTTTATTTCTTTGGAAGAAAATGTATTCTACAAATGCAATAAGAATAATCCAAGCTCTACCTAAAAATAATGAATTAAAAATATAATAATTAAGTTCACAAATTATTCAGGACTAAGAATGGCTTAGAATTTTAAGTCATTCACATCCTAATAATCAGAATAAATATTAATTCCATAGATAAGTCTGAGCCATGCTTTGCCTCAACACAGGACAAAATTGTATATTATACCTTTATATGTAGATATCCCTTGAGAGTTTAAAACAGAAGATTTTTCTCACTTGACTTCTTGTTTCTCTTGTTGTTTATTACCTCAAATAGAGAATAATTTGAATACAGCTATTTTTAAGAAAAAAAAATCATGATTGGAAAAAAATGTGTGAATCAAGTTTATGAGAAGTAGGAAAATGAATGTAATGTCCATGTACATCAAAGTTTTAGGCACAAAGGAGAATGGATAAAAATGTTTAAAACATATCTCAGCATTATGCCCAAATTTCTATTGTTTAAAAGCATATCTCAGCATTATGACCAAATTTATATTTTTTACAGTTTTGTATACTTTATATACAGAAGTCTCCAGTGGACTTCTATAGTTGGTATAATTACCTTTCAGTGGAAAGCTTAATTTGGGTGCATTACTAATACAGGTCAAATTAGTTGAAGTTGTGTATTCAGGGAAAAGTCACTAAAATATTATGGATAGCTGAAACATAAAATGAGAAGCATTAATTTGTGTGATGTCACCAAGTTTTTCTTATAGTGCTAAACTTAGCATGATTTCCTAAAAACCCCTGGTTAAAACATATGTAAAGTTAGATTATCATAATTTACATATGTCTACTTTTGCTTTATATATATAATGACATTTATAGTACCTGTTAATCTAATGCTTTAGTTCCCTATCATTCTATTTTTAAAAGTTTAATAACAATATTCTATCATTACTTCAATTTTCTCCATCTAGAGACATTATGTAATTCATATCTAACCAATATCAATACAGGATCCTGAATTCTCCATTAAAAAAAAAAAACACTTATCTTTCAATTGAATTATTCAGTAAATTTAGTTTGGCATCATTTTGTATGTTTGTTTGTTTTATAATGAATTGATTATTTAGTTTGGAACATATGACCAAATAAACCAGTTGTTATGGCATCATCTATAAGTTCTTAAATTCCCCAAACTTGCTGCAAGTGACAAAATTACAGTGCATTTCTGAGGTTTCAGGACAATAACAATTAGGAAGATCATGTCTTCAGAGAGGACTATCTAGTCAAATTCTTGCCAAAACCCCCGACCAGCTACCTCAACGGCCTTCCTTTCTAATGAAGAAAAATGGACTCTTCCTCCAATTAGTTTCTGACCAATGTGCTTTTCATAACATACTTGATAACCCAAGATGCACTTTCTGGTTTAATACCCTGTCATCACTAGCAGGGAATGAATCAAGAAGTTCCCATTGAGTTCCAATTTTAGTTGACTTATAAAGGAGAGATACATGCCAGTTATTGTATACCTATTTTTGACAGGAGAGATAGGTGGAAATGAAAAATATATCTCTCAAAATCCACTGGTTTCAAGCATACGTTGTACATTCATAAGTATTTCTCCCTCAATCAGCAAATTATAATTTATTAATAGTTCATGTCTCCTGACTGACCTTTATCAGTTGAGCGGCTCTGACTCAGCAAGCTTTGAACAAGAGAGATACAACTTTAAGATGCCAAGTGCTATTGCAGCTAATTTGTTAATATATATGGCCTCAATCCACAAGATGAGTTATGTGAGCACACTGCAATTTTCAGTAGAACGTTTATGAGAGTGTGAGATTTAGTGTAGGAAAAGATAGCTTTGGGAAAAAAAAAAGAGGGATCACAGATAACAAAATTTTAAGATAACTTTAAATGACCTTAAAGTAATATGGTCTTTTTTGCATAACAAATAAAAATTGGAAACACACAAACACATCCATTTAACTTAGACACTCATAAATATTTATTGCCCTTTTAGATCGCTTTACTGTGGCACGCTAAACTTCTAGAAACCTAATAACCATGGCTTGATTCTACTTTTGTAATTAGAACACTAAAAAGAAAATAAAATGGTTTATTTCTATCCAATACGCTCTTTAACTTGGTTTGCATAACAATCCAGGAAAATTGCTGCTGTCGTTTGATATGCATAGTCTGTACATCTCTAGCCATTACAGCATTACGGGCTGCCTCTGAGAGGTTGAAACAATAACAAAGTGTGATAATACGTATACTAAATACAAGCAGTGTTTATATATGCTTTTATAGTAAAACCATTAGAAATCTCCTTCTGGGAATACAGATTTGGGAATGCTGTGAGTTAAATCATATTTTTCTTATGATGAATAGTGTTATGTTGCTAAATAGAACATGAAACATGTAGAGTGTAATCCTTACTCTGTGGCATTATTTTATAATAGCATGTATGTCTATGGACAATTTGTTACATAGCTTCACATTTGGTGAAGGTTTAATAAAGGCAAATTTGTTGATCTTAAAAAACCCTTCTGTTGCCAAAAAAACAAAACAAAACAAAACAGAAAACTGGAGATCTGTCATTGACTCTATGTCCTTTAAGTCAGAGGAGACTGGTATGCATATCAAGGTTATGACATTATCCATCATAAAGTAAGGAATAAGCCAAATATCAGGATTGTGGTATGTAGACACAGTACCAAAGGCTAAGAAGAGCTTGTCCTAAAAATAGATTTCTAACAACAACTTCAGTAGAAACAAAAATCATTATTTAAAGAAAAACATATATATTTTTTTCTTAGAACAAATATATAAAATATATTTCAATTCATCATCAAATAAATAGTAGAAATCCATCTCCAAGACTATTTTGCATGAAAATGAATTATATGTATTAACATTTTGCTTTAAGTCAATATAAATTTAAGATTCATAGAGAAAATGTCTACTGTTCCCCTCATTTCATTGTCCTTGGCAGAGGCAATACTACAGTCATCAACATTGCAAATATTACGATTTTATAATCCACATTTAATGTTCTGGCTCTCTGCAGACTACGGCACTGGGAACGGCAGATCCCCACAGGATACAGGAAAGATCTATTTTCATCGTATGCACATAATTATTATATGGATTCCCCTCTGTCTTGATCTGATTAATGAATGTGATAGTCATGCATATCCAATCACAAATAGTTCTTTCCATCTAATTTTGTTGATAAATTTGGAGAGATGATCACCAGATAGAGGAGAAAAGCCACAGCACATTCATAATGCTTTGATATCACTGAGCCTGACCTTGCAGAGAGAGGAGGTTCATGGTGTGAAGCAGATTGAGAGCTGATTTCCCATGACCATGGACAAGTCTGGCTAGCCCTTTAGACTGTTCGTGGCAGGGAACTTCAGTGCAACTTCTGGCCTCTCTCCCCAGTATGTTTGCATGCATCCACTGGCTGAATTTTTACATTTCACTGAATTTCCATGAAAAATGTGTTTAGAGCAGTATTTCATACCTGAAATACTTTTACATTTAGAATCACTGAATTTTAGATCAGAAAGCTAAGGGAACATTTACTCTCATCCATCATTTAACAGATGATAGCAATGAAATTCGAAAGGTTAAGTAGCTTTTCTGAAGCCGTAAGATTTTTGTGTGTGTGTGACAAAGCCTAGACATTCTCAATGTTGGTTCAGAGCTCTTTCATTTTCACTCTAGGATGATTCTTATTAAACAGCTTATACCATTAAAATCCGTTAAAAGGCTGGTATATCTGGGCTTTTTAAAAAGTTTTAGCCTCCAAGAGTTTTTTATTTCATTTATGTAAATTATGCAGCCAAACGTACAATATAGATGTCAAAAAGAGCTTCAAATAGATTAATGCATTTGACATTTCAAAGCTTGAGTATTAGTAATTGATTATGTGCAACAAAAGAAAACACCCGTTAATATTTCTGAGAGGTTATAAGCGCAAAGAAAGTAGGAACCATGTCTAACGATTTTCCTGTTCCTGGTGCATACCAACTTAGCTAGCGCAGAGTGAACACTTGATAAATTTGTTAACTGCGTAAAGAAAACATTAAATGGTAAAGAATTAGAAGGAATTAAAAGCATGCTCTTAATGTATGTTTAAACTAGCTCTGTGACAAAACCGCAATGATAGATTCCTGGAAGTCCACGTACCTTAGAGACATGTCATCAATGGACCATTCAGGAAGATGACAGAGCTGACAACTGGGTCAAGAAAAGGGTTTACCATTTAGAAAAACTAGGAAGTTTAGATGTCATAGCAACCCAGAGGACATGGGAAAAGAAGCAGATATTCCAAAGTATGAATCAAAAAAAAAGAGTTAAAGAAAAGAAAGAGTAAAGAGACCTGGACACTCCGTAAGTAGGGATATGATGTTGGAGATATGTGGCGACACCTGAATGAAGTCTGGGAGACACTCTGTCATTTTGTTTTGCTTCCAAAACTGAACATCTGTAACGAACAGAAATCATGGTCTCTCAGGAGAAATTCAAAACCAGTAAGGGTGATACATTCTTCTACATGAAGGCTTCTGTTGTGCAAAATTTTTATTTTACCTTTATTTCTTGTGAAATAAAGCAAAATACTTATTCTTTTCAATCACTTTTATACCAACACATATTCTGGAAAATGTAACTGGACCCAGTGTTAAATGAAGAGTAATAAAGTGAACAGTGAAAAAGAACAATCTATTTTGAAGAAGTTTCCTGCTAGAATTGAGATTCAGTGTCCACCTGAAATGTAATCATGGTATACTTTTAAATTTAGAAATTAAAACTATATGCCAGGCACAGTGACTTTGGGAGGCTGAGGTGGGCGGATCACAAGATCAGGAGATCAAGACCATCCTGGCTAACACCATGAAACCCCATCTCTACGAAAAATACAAAAAATTAACTGGGCGTGGTGGCACGCACCTGTAGTCCCAGCTACTCAGGAGGCTGAGGCAGGAGAATCACTTGAACCCAGGGTGCAGAGGTTGCAGTGAGCTGAGATTATGCCATTGCACTCCAGCCTGGGCAACACAGCGAGACTCCATCTCAAAAAAGAAAGAAAGAAAGAAAGAAATTAAAACTATATTATGTAGATATGTATATTATAGTAAGGAAAGGGTGGCATAACAAATGTAAATAGTTTGGTGTTCTTGCAGCAAGAAGAATAAAAGAGGATGTGGTGAGGGATGTCAGGCCCTCACTCTTGATGAACCCTGACTACTTGGAGGATAAACAGATTTCCAATTCCCTTACCATTACTAGACTTAGTGTTAACGGAAGAAATGAATAAAAGCAAGTGGAAGAAGTTGTATTAGAAACCCACGAGCGTACGATGAAAGATTTTGGAGGTTTTGGGCCATGTGCCTTGGGAAGCTCACCTGTGGGGCTCTGACTGAAATATGTAGCACCTTCCAAGGCAGTGAGCCTTGTTTATACAGTCAATGGTTTAAGAGAGATTAAGGATTTTCTCACCTAGTGCAAGCATTAGGATGGCTTCTAGAGATAAGATAAACCCTATATTTTGCCTCAAGGTGTTTTCCTTGTCCAGGTAAGTGCTAATGTGCAAGACTTTCTGAAGAAGGCCAAAGTCCAAGGGAAATACGCTAAGACTACCCGACATCTATGAAGCAAACACTTTTTATTATGTTTAGGTATGGAGTGTAAAAAACTAAAGTAAGTGGTTGAGATATTCATGAAATGTAACCTCAGAAAGCTGTGAAATGCTCCAGAAGTTTTTGAGACCGACCATGAGATAAAATGCTAAAAATATACTGGAACTAAATTAAAAGGAAGGTCAGGACACAGCCATGTCTGAATGGGAGATATAAAACACAGTGAATACAAATTGATAATGCTGAGGCGAGAGATCATTTATTGCTCTTCCATTTTTCTTTTAGGGAACAAGCAATAAAATTGAAATGAATGAGCCAATTTTAAACCTAATTTTCATACAGCATCATTTCTCCTGAAGGTCCATCAAAAATAGAAACCAAAGAGAAAAATAAAGAGAAAAACAACTTACTTCACCTTCAACTCATCTCACCGAAGGGGGAGGGCTTGATATCTTGCCTCACAAATACTTTTTAAAATAGAAATTCTGAACTACAAATGGGTTTTTATTCCTATGTGCACATATTCTCAACTTGCATAATAATGCACAGCTCAGTCTCCACACGTCCACATGAATACATACACATACACACATACACTCACACGTCCAAATATGCACACTGTTCTCTCTCTGTCACTGTCATCTATCCACAAATCTATTTATCCTCATTTCTAAGTCATCTAAAATATGGTTTTTGTTCTGCGTGATAGTGTTTTTACCACCTCGTGCTTATATCTGTTTTTTCTCATTGACAATATGTCTGGTTTAATTATCATCTAGTATATAAAAAGTTATTGCTTTGAAGAGTATATCAAGAGATTCTATGTGATTCTTTTTTTGGAAGTTATCAAGATTGTGTCAAGAACTGTAAAAGGTCTGAAATTTTACCCTGTATGCAAGCTAAAAAGGTAGCTTGACACAGCTTCTTGGATGCGAGCTGAAGAAATGAGACTCTTGGATCAGAGACAAAGGACTTTATTATTCACGGTACAGCAGGCCTTTTAGGCTTCATATTCCCATCAGTTCCCCTTCCCTTTAGTCCCAAGGTGGGCAGCGCAGAGCAGCCCAGACTGCTGCACATACAGCAGATCTTTGGCCCTGATGAACCTGAGCTGAGGAAATCCATTCATTTACAAGGGCTGTTAGCAAACATACTCAAACTTTGCCCCCGAGAGACATTTTGTTATCCTGGACGGCAGGAAAAATAAAAATAAAAAATCTACCCTCTTCTCTAGAGAGAGACACTCTCTCTATCTTCCAAAAATCTGTTTGCTTTGTAAACATACTTGAAAAGACAGTCCAGAACAAAATATTGTCAGTGAATTTCAGCAGAAACATGAGAGAACTATTGAGCCTTGTCTCCCACTACGGACTTGCTTCTGTAGTTCTGAGCACATATGCCCTGAAGTGTTCATTTTTAACAGCCCAAAGGGTAAATATTTAGTTTGCCTGTCAGTTTCCACAAAGTTCAATTGTCAGACAACAAGCACTATTTTCTTTTCTTTTTTTTCTTTTCTTTTCTCTTCTTTCTTTTCTTTTCTATTTTTTTTTTTTTTTTTTTTTTATTTATTTAAAGAATCAGTCTTGGTACAGAGGCACCAATCTCTCGCTTCTGTGTTTTGTCCTTAACAACCTCAATAGGTTTTCAAACATGTGCCATCTTTGGATAATCTCTTTTCTTCCATCTTTCCTTCTTTCTTAGGCTGCAGTCCCACGCTATCTGGGTGAACATTCTAACTCTAGTGTTTATGTGTTGCCAATATCTGCTGCAACTAATGAATCAGGTTGTCTGTGTTTTTGGTAAGATCTCAGTAGGTGAGGATTCCAGCAGCACTTGACTGTTTCATTCTTTGATTTTTATGCATCACATAATACTCTCCTCTTCTTCAGGTTTCCTCTGAGTACATGTATTCCTTCATCTCACATCAGTTTCACACCAGCAAAGGATCATACCACAGGAAAGCAGTGTTCCAAGAACTTCTGTAGAAACATAGGTTCATGTCCAGCTTCCTAAATCTGGAAGAGGATTTTTATTTTTATTTAATTGTATGCTATAAATAATAAATACGATTCTTAATGTAATAAAAATGATCACAAACATACCCTCACCTTAGCATTTAGAGAAGTTTGGCCTCCTTCAAAATAAACTTCTTGGAAGTCATTGACTTATTTCAGTCTTTTTTGCTTTTACACAAAATGTGTTTGGCATTGTCTTCAGAATCTAACATAAATTTTTAAAATTTTCTTCCCATATAGCCAATCTTTATCCTTTCATATTGAATTCTACTTTTGGAAATAGTTAAAAGTTATTTAGAGCCCAATACACAAAGTAGGTACACAAATGGATTTAAAAATATGTGAATACATGTAATGAAACAGATACCCTTCTGTGATTGATAAATTGGCCCTGAAGACAGTTCTGGCAGAAAAGTTCCAAATGTTTCAGGCTTTTACAGCTTTGGAGGAAATTAAAAGTAGCTTGTCTTCAGAGGATGGGGGATTCCTTCACCGAAAGTATAACTAATGAAAACTTTTTTAAAGTGTAGTCTTTTCTGTGATTTTTATTCATAAAAACAGGAATCATTTTTAAGCTAAAGAGATTATATAAAAATGAAGGCATTTTGTCTATGGACATTGTCTGTGCATTGCCAGACCCTATAAAATCACTTGAAGAGTTGCAGTCATTGCCAGCAAAATGACTCTGTTAATTTATCCTTCTTTTATAAGCTCCTGTGCTCCTTTGTTTTATCTTGTTTTCAGAAAATACTGTGTTTGATCAGAAACAATGGATATTTGTGAATATCTCTTAACATTCACATGGCATTGAGTTAAATTTAAGCAAAAAGCGAGTCAGCTTAAGTTTTACTCACATATAAAAGTTGGGAATATTAATACTTGGTCTCCAGGATGATTTTTAGATTAATGAGATAATATATTTGAAGTTGATGGCAAAATTGAAAGAGAATTTATGCTCAACAATTCTCTTTTCACCCTCCCTTTATCTTCCTGCTTGCCTGGGTCAGGATTATATTTTACATGCCAATTTAATATTTATTTTAGAACAGAGGAAATGGATTGAAACCTCTAAGTTTATGGTAGCTGAGCTGCCAGCTTCAAATTTATTCTCAAAGTACATGCCTACTCAAGACAAAGAGGCAGGAGAGATAAGGGGCCTCTTCCCAGTAGCTCCTTCCCTGTGTGGGATGCAGATGGATCTTTGTAACAAGGTAGGGATAGAAACAGAACCCACCCCAAACTACTGAGGTGGGCTTCGACCCTATGATGTTAGCCAAGAAACTGTTTAATACTTTTTCCTCCAGTATGCAACCCTTTTAGTAGGAGGAGCCATCAAGGAAAACATAAGGCCCCTGTTCAATGGGGTTAAAGGAAGTCAGCGTAGCAGTGGAGTATTCTACAGAAGGATAAAAGAGCTAAGTCCTCCTCTCCAAATGCTTACTCAAGCTTCTCTACTGGGGTGGCAACTGGGGACCCTGTATTTGGGGGAAGAGAGTCCTCTGCTCAGAAGAGAGTCGGGAACTTGGAGGGTGTGGAATGTGGGAGGAAGTGTAGCCCTAGGGAAAAGAGAGTTTTGAAGTTTTGAAGATTTTACCTTCCTATTCATATTTATTTTTTTAGGCTACTGAAAACAGTTGGAGATTTTGTGGAGTAGCAATAGCATTGCACAAACTAGTCTCTTAGCCTGAGGTTTTCCCTGAATCCTATCTCCTGGGAATGTAGGAGACTCTGTGGGAAAGATGAGTCCGCTAAGGCAAGAGAAACGGCATCCTAGCAATCTAAAATCTCACACGTAGTCTTTCCTTGGTGATGTTCAGTTTCTACTCCTAAACTTCCGTGAGTTATTTTCAGCTATAGGGTGAGGAAGGGGAATTTAAATATCATTTTCCATTGAAACTTGAAATTGTCGGGAAAAGAAAGATAAATCGGATTCCCTTTTGGTTGGTCTCTGGCGCTGCTTTTTTGTTCATGCATTGATAAACTGAGATTGATCAGCAGTGCCGCTCTACCCCTGTGGGAGAAACTATGAAAGTCTAAAGGGGAAGGAAAAAACTGCATGCTAAATTGGGATGGGGGAAATGAAAAAGGAAATCCCTGTATGCCCAGGAGGGGCCGTCCCCACTATCAAATTTACCTTTTTTTTTTTCTTTCGAAAAGCCTAGTATTCTTGGACATCACATTTTAAAAGAAAGCCAAAAATAAAAATCTATGTTCATTGAAATAATAAATAACCCTTTCTACTGGCAGAAGTCAGTACAAGAAATGGGTCCTAGTACAATTCTATCAGCTCCTGGGAGCTGCTGAACTGTCAAAACAAGAACACGTAACTATGAAGCTCAGTGAGGAAAAAAGGTCAAGTGGATTCTATAAGAGAACTTTGCTTTTAAAAAAGATTTAAGGCAAAAACAACAGCAAAAAATTAGCAGGAGAAGCTGGAGTAAAGTTGAATAATTAGTCTCTAATTATTGTTATCATAAATACTTAACCATTGTAAATATAGGTGTACCTTTCAAGAAAAGCTTTGTGTTGCCTTTGTCTGTGAAATTAGATTGCATTTACCTAATCAGTTTGATACTACATGTGGCCTTCTAACTTCAGCATAGCAGAAATGTGAGTCTCAGGTAGGAAGGCATGGGTAGGATACAATATTTGAGCTCCAATATTTTCTGTCCAAGGTCTCCCAGTGCTGTTTTATACTGGCCTCATGGTTAGACCTTTAGTGTTTTGCACTCTGATTGCATGGGGGCTGCTGGTTTATACCCTCTGTGTGCTCCTGGTGTTTATAGCGAAGGATTGTCCCAGTGGGAGAGCTTTAAAAAGTTCTTTATGTGTTATTCCCTTAGCCACCACGGGCTGTAAATCATCTTTTCAGGTTTTAGCTTTCCCTGGCATTCTGGCCTGCCTTGCTGATGGTGTAAGGGAACAGAGTACAGGAAGGGGGCAACTGTTTTGCAGACAGTTTCTGAAGCTCTGCACATCCTGCAGGCTTTCTTCCACCTTTCCCACCTTAAAAGTAGCATTTTAAGGTGACTAGGATGCCATGAATAGCTCTTGACGTGTATTACTAAATAATGTGAAAAATCAATATCCATTTCAAGGAAATGCTTTATTTCACAAGGCTTGCTGCTGCTCATGGTTCTGGCAAAGACTTTATTTTCCATAAGGCTCAGAAAAACCAGTATTACTTATAGTTGCCATTTTTATTTTTATCAATAAAATTTCTTTGGCTGTCAGATCTTCTCTTAAGCAATGTTTAAGAGTTTGAGCAGCAAAGATATTTGAGGCTATTCTTGAATTAGAGATTCAATTTTATTCCATGCAGATGCATGCAAATACTCTTCACTGACATGTACCATGTGGTAAGTACCCACCCCAGAGGTGCACAGGCAGAAACCTAGAGACATAGACACTCGTGTACTTCAAATCCACCTGCCCCACAGCAAGTTAGTTCTTTGTATCCATATCAGTCTGGATTTTCCAGAGAACATATATGCTATTGGTTCTCTTTTTTCAGAGGGAGAATGAGAGAGAGAGAGAGAGAGAGAGAGAGAGAGAGAGAGAGACTGAGATTTATTTTAAATCTCCACATGATTCTGAAGGCTGGCCAGTCTGAAATCCTTACGGTAGATTAGGAGGCTAGAAATTTAGGCAGGATTTGTATTTTACAATCTTTGCCATAATTCTTTTTTCTCTAGGAAACCTCAGATTTTTGCTGTTAAGACTTCCACTGACCACGTGAGCCCCACCTGCATTATGCAAGGTAATCTGCTTGACTTCACGCTAACTGATTATGGACGTAAATCACACATCCACAAACACCTTCACAGCAATACCTGAGCAAGTATTTGACCAAACAAATGAGCATCATAGCCTAGCCAAGTAGGCACATAAGATTAGCCGTCACAATATGCAAACTACCGCAGATCTCTCTATCTACTCCTTTTTATCTTTACTGCTGCTATTCTGGTATAAACCACCAGTGTCTTTCACCTGGACAAATCCAGCAGTCTTCTACTTACTCTGTTATCAGTCAGCATACTTCAGCTTATGCTATGGTAACAAGCAAACCCTAAATCACAGTGCCTTTTGTTGGTAATGGGTTGTTGTTTGCACACTTTACATGCTGGCTGTGGCTGTATTCTATGTTTCATCTTTACTGAAGGACTTGAGCCGAAGGAACAGCGCCTGTTTGAGTTGTGCTGCTGTCATGGCCAAGGGAGAAAGAATAATGGCAAGACACCGTGATGGCTCTTTACACTGCCACTCCAATGGGGTGGCATCAGTTATTCTGCTTATACTTTATTGGCCAAGGTAAGTCAGAGGGCCAAGATTGATACCAATAGGCAAGAAGTATATCTTTTTACAAAAAAAGACTGATAAATATTGAAAAACTGTAATATACTTACACAACCTCTATCGCCTATTCTCCACAATGTAATCAGAGATATTCTTAAAATTGAATTATGTCAATACTCTCCTTTAAAAAACCTTCAAATGTTCAATGCTGTATTGGTCAGAGTTCTCCAGAAAAACAGAACCAAAGGGGTCTGCTTGTGTATAAAGATAGATAGATGATAGATAGATAGATAGATAGATAGATAGATAGATAGATAGAAGATAGATAGATAGATAGATAGATAGATAGATAGATAGAAGATAGATAGATAGATAGATAGACAGGTAGACAGATAGATGATAGATTATAAGGAGTCAGCTCCCACAATTATGGAAGCTATCAAGTCCTAAGATCTGCAGAGTGAATGAGAAAACTGGATACCCAAGAGAGCCAATAGTTTAGTTCTGAAGATCTAAGAATCAGGACAGCCAATTGTGTAGTTCTGTTAATAGTTTGAAGGTGATTAGACTCAAGTCTAATCACCATGAAGAGTTCAAGTCTGAAAGCAGGAAAAAGCCAATGTCCCAATTTAAATGCCAAGGAAGAATCCTCTTTTACTTGGGGAAGGGTCAGGCTTTTTGCTCTATTCAGGGCTTCAGCTGATTAGATGAGTCCCACCCACGTTAGGGAGAGCAATCTGCTTAATTCATCTACCAATTAAACGTTTATCTTATTCAAAAAACATCCTCACAGAAACACTCTGAATAATGTTTACCAAAGTTAGGTATCCTGTAGCCCAGTCAATTGATACAAAAAATTAACCATCATAAATGCATTTTCAAATTCCCAACACACTTGAATATAAATTCAAACTCCTACCCATGATCCATAAGGTCATGTTCCTCCCAGCCTCACCTCAGGCCATATTCCCACATGCTTGTTCTATTGTAACCACAGTACTGGCCTGACTGCTCGTGAAACTCACCAAAATCTTGATGCTGCAGTATTTTTATATTCACTGACCTCCTGGGCTGGAATCACTCTTTCTCTGCCCTGCAACGTTTCACATGTCATGACTGGATCTTTCTCACTTTTCTAGCCTCAGTTTAAATGCTTCCTCCTTGGAGATACCTCCCTTGATAATCCTATCTAAAGTAGCAATGCTTCTTTCATTCCGACTTTCTTTCATTAACTCATGATCTCTGGTAAAGTACCTTGGTTATGTTTTAATAGCCATTCTTAATGATCTAAAATTATTTATTGTCTCTCTCCTCTACTTAATGTAAGTGCCAAGAAGCTTATACTTATGTCTGTTTTTCTCACCAGCCTACCTGGCCCCAATATAGCTCATGATACATCATAAGCATTCCATAAACATAGACTAAATAAATGAAAAATTGAATGGGCCAGGAGAACTCAGAAATGAGCTAGGCAAATTCATTGGGTCTAAGTATGATTGCAGCTCAATCTAAATGAAAGATTTTTCCAAATAGAAAATAATTAACTACCTTTATATTTCTCCATAAAAACACTTTTAAAAATGTCTAGTTGATGCCAGGATTTCTTGAGGTTTATGTGCCTATTTATTCTTTAGTGATAATGCAAGGCCAGAGAGGTTGAATGACTATCCTGTAATAACCCAAACGTTTCTTTAATTCTGACTGATAACGTTTGTACAACAAGTAAAAATACTGACTTCACTTTGATAGAGGGCCCTAAATTCTGGATTTACTATTTAATGGTTTGTTTTGCCTAGTGTTGGATTGGGTTAGAAATATAAGACTCTGGGACTCCTCTGAGTTTTATTCATCCAAAAAGCTATTGTCACATATAAAGATTGATCTCCAAGCCTCAGCTTCCTCAAATACAAAATAACAATGACAATATCTCCTTTCCAATGTGTCTAGCACAGGTCTTAGCCCACAGAAAATTTCAATGGACTCCAGCTGTTCTTAGTGCATAGGTGTTAAGATGAGAAGCCTTGGTAGGTCAGCCCAGAAACAAGGAAGAATTAGTTGGGACTTGGCTGGGAAGCCTACCTAGGATGCTCCAGTCATGGGACAGACAGAATTCAAGGCAGGCTGACCACATGTTTCCAGGACCAAAGTTTTAAAGTCCATGAAGACTGGAGAGTGCAAGATAGTATAGACATTCAGAAGGAACTGTGTTAGTGTTTAAAATATGAGGACAGGGACTCAAGAAAGAGAAGAAACATCCAGAACTCAGCTAACTAAGGATCCAGGGCATAGGACAATTTGCAACTCTCATGCAAAATTCCTGAAACTTTGTTTGATAAGTAACAGCTGGCCAGAGCCAAGGGAAGGAAGAATCCTCTTTTACTTGGGGAAGGGTCAGGCTTTTTGCTCTATTCAGGGCTTCAACTGATTGGATGAGGCCCACCCACATTGGGGACAGCAATCTACTTAATTAGTCTACCAGTTAAACATTTATCTCATTCAAAAAACATCCTCACGGAAACATTCCGAATAATGTTTACCAAATAGCTGGGTATCCTGTAGCCCAGTCAATTGACACATAAAATTAACCATCATAAATGCAGTTTTAAATTGAGGTTTGACAGAAAGTAATTGAAATTGAGGTTTCAGTGGCAAGGACACCAGAAGTCATTAGAGTTGTAGGGTAGAGCTCAAGCATTAAGAGACTCTTTGCAAGTTGAAATAAGAGGTCGTCATGTGGTTGATAATACCTTGACTTTACAGCACTAACATAATGTCCTATTCTCTAAGCAATAATAGTTTGACCCATGAAAGATGTAGTATGTATTTAGAGTAACCTAATGGATGTGATAACTAAAGCCGAGAATAGTTTAATCACATAATTCACCCATGAAGCTGGAGTGGGAGCACGGCATATGCCTTTTTATGTCCAGCCTAGAATTTTACTTTTCATAGTAGGAACTCACAATCAATAAATATCAGAAGTACACAATGAATACTAGCCAACTCTACCTTCCTAGAAAGATCTGTGTCTATTTTGATTGGATGCCTAGTGTACCCTCGGGGAATTTGGTCAGTAAAAGACCAGTCATGATTCTGGACTGGACACCAATAACAAAACATATTTTCCTAAATAAAATGAATGCAGATTTCTTTTCCTTTTATCTAGTGAATGTGAACTATGTTGGCTGTTCAGTTTTTATTCTTATTTCTACTTGTGAATTGCTTCTGTGTTCCCTTTTATGACTGATTTTGCAATGGTCTCCATGTGACATATGTTATTTTTATGTCCAAGTGGAATAGGTAGCTACCCACCAAATACAATTTGAAAACCTGATGATCCAATTTTCCCACTGTCTCACCCTGTCACCTCAACTGATTAGTCTAGACACCAAAGTGAGGTGCTGCTGAGCCTTTTGTGTGATTACAGATGTCACGTGGGAAGGAAATGTGTTGAGCCCTCATTAGTCATTAATACCATCTCAGATAAGTTCATCAGGGTGAAAAAAATGACAATGTGATGGCTTTTTGTATCCATTTTTGGTTGTTTTTTGAAAAATCTGTTTTCTAACTATAAGCATTTACTTCTTAAAGAATAGCCATGAACAAAGAAGTTTCTATTAGGAAAAATTCATTCTACAAACTTTAGATTGTGGTTCTCAACTTTGGTTGCACTATAAAATAATCTGAGAAGATTTTTAAATCCTTGCACCAAATCCACACCCCAACAGTATGTGTGAATCCCTGGAAGTAGGACCTTGGAGCCAGCACTTTTTATAAAGCTCCCCAAGCAATTCCACTGGGAAGCCAAGGTTGACAACCACTTCTCTGGATGTCTTCCAGCATGAATAGAATAATAACATGAAGCATTTGTAAAGGTTATTTATCTTCATAGTAGAATTAAAATATTGAATAAACCATTTAAAAGATAGATTTAAAAAAATAATAGTCTTTAATGTAGGATACATGGAGACTGGGGATTAGGGGTAAGGGGCAATTCATTACCTGTGTGTGGCCGTAACACTTATCTTTAGTAAATGTGTTAATTGTAAAATGAGAAAAAAGACCAAAAGTAGTAGAAAAAATACATGTAGTGGTGTTGATAAGAAGAAATAGTCTTGAGCAAATAAGATCTTATACTAAATCTTATTTTTCTCATATGACTAAAAAATAAAATTGACAACGGAATAATGATTGCATTTACATTGTATTACGTTCCACTTTTTGAAATTAAAATATACATGCTATAAAACAGACTCTTTTTGGTGTCTAGTTTTACAAGTTTTGACAAACACAGTTTTGTAACTACTATACAGTGGTTACCCCTTAAAAATTACCACCTTCCTATTTGTAGTCAACCTCGCTCCTCCACCCTTAGACCCTACCAATCGCTGATTTCTTTCTTTCTTTCTTTCTTTCTTTTTTAGAGATGAGGTCTCACTATGTTGCTTAGCCTGGCCTTGAACTCCTGTCCTCATATAATCCTCCTACCTCAGCCTCCAGAATAGCTGGGACTAGAGGTGCACACCACTGTACCTGTCTTTACTATTCTTCTGGTTTTGCCTTTTCTGAATGTATTGTAAATAAAGTCATGCAGTTTTGTTGTAGTTTTAATAGTAATATTTTAATACAGCATCATTAATGTGTAGATTTTCTGCAATATGTCCTGAAATGATTAGATATTCTTGCCTGAAAGAGAAACCTGTCATCCTTAACTAGAAAGAATTTATTTTGAGAGCTACCTGCACTGTGAACAAATGTGCAGACCTGGCGGAGGTGACTGCTTGGCAGGACAGACTTTACCAATTTAAACCAAATTCAGTGATTGAAATACTGAGATTGATTCCGAAAAACACTAGTCACATTATTAAGCCTAAGGAAATAAAACACAAGACAGAGAAAATATTTTTTAACTAACAAAAAATAAGTGCTTCCTTTTCTTGCTTGAAAAGCAATACATAGTAGAAAAAGTAGAAGCAAAGGCAGGTAAGTAGAAGGACCTGTCCTCATTACCAATGAAAAATTGTAGTTTTAAATTCACAATTTAAAAATATTTCACACATAGTCATACACACACATTTATGTAAATCTATAAAGAAATATATATATAATGCTTTTACTTACAAAATGGGTATTTTGCATACTGTTTCATAAAATATCTTTCTCTCAAAGCTTTTTACTGAATTATGAATAGTTTTTGCCAACAGTACCTGGTAATGGTTGAAAGTACAGGAGTTAGGAACAGGGATTTTGAGTCAGACATACCTGACTATTATCCCAGCTCCTCCACTTAACTAGATCTGTGATCTTGAGCAAAATACTGAAATTCTGTAAGCTACATTTGTCTCATTTGTAAAATAAAGACAATTATACCTAATTTGTAAGTGTGTTATGAATATTAAGATAAAATAATACATGTAAAGGATTTAGCACATTGCCTGGAAAATAATAATTAGTTATTCTACCAAGTTAGTGAACAGGAAAAGCTCAGGAAATACTTGAAATCAGCATTTTTTCTTTTTTTGGAAAAGGTGTTCTCCCATCTTCATTGCATAAAATGTATTCATCCCCATTCCCCAGTTGAAATTTTCACAGGCCCCATTACTTTTGTTTTCATTTTTAGGTAAATCACTTTAAGTTGTAAATATATTCTCATTCAGAAACTAGGTAGCCTAGTCCCAGATGATAACCAAAATTCTCAATGTGATGTTATGTCAAGTCTTCTCCCAGTCCCTGCTTTGGGGTAGAAGACTTCAATGGAAAATGAAGTTGTGATAACTTTTCTGCTTTTGCATTGCACTCTTCTTCCATCCCCTGGATGACTACCCGATTTCTGACACTTCACATGTTGTAATTGGAGAGGGAGGAGTGATAACTATGCAGGGAAGGTCTTGCTGGAACTAATGTTATACATAGGCCTGGGTTGTTGGGGCCGGTGGACAGCTGACTCTTGGGGGCACTTTATTTGGCTATTCAGAGGACTCCGCTGTGCCCTCTGTCCTGTAGCTCTCTTGACCCAAGTGAAAGCATCTTGATTTCTGAGAAGCCCGTAGGACTTTTTTTTTTTTTTTGAAATGGAGTCTTGCCTTGTCACCCAGGCTGGAGTGCAGTGGCACGATCTCGGCTCACTGCAACCTCCTCCTCCAGGGTTCAGGCGATTCTCCTGCCTCAATCTTCCGATCAGCTGCAACTACAGGAGTGAAACACCACACCCAGCTAATTTTTGTATTTTTAGTAGAGACAGGGTATCACTGTATTGGCCAGGCTGATCTTGAACTCATGACCTCGTGATCCACCCGTCTCAGCTTCCCAAAGTGCTGGGATTATAGGCATGAACCACTGTGCCTGGCCAGGACATTTTCTTTGCCCCAGGAATTTGTCAGTCACTTCTGGGTTCTGGCTGCTTTTCTTTCTCGGTGCATTATGCAGAGAATAGACTCATGATGAATTCCTCTAACATGCAAAAGCCTTTCCCTCCCTCTGGTCCATGAGAACCCTGGAGAATCCTTTGCCCCAACACAGTGGAATTGCAAGAGGACACCTCAATATGGAAACATTCTTCTGACTCTATGACTAACGCTGTTAGGAATGAAGAAATAAAATTTGTGTTATGCTAGTAGTGAGAAAATTAATCCCAGGTTGTTACTTGTTTATGACCCAAACAAGTAAAGAGCCAAGTAAAATGTGTTGAATTTTCAACAAAACCTTTTCATCAGACTTTTCCTATAAATGTAATCAGGGCTCAGTAGATACATGCTGAATCTGCATCTATGGCCAGGAATACAGGAGCCCTGAGAAAATTAAAGAGAACCTATAAAATTAAGTAGCAAATGATTTTTCTTAAATATTTGAGAGAACAATTTACTGTTCAGCCAAATTGTAATTGCAATGATGTCTTTTGAACATTAACTTAGATTAGCCATGAGAATTTTTTTCTCTTCTTTTTTTTGTATCAAACACTGAGCACTCATTAGCTATTATGGAGTAAATACTAAATGTTTCACTAAATGAAACACCAGTATTACATCCCAGCCACCTGACTCCTGGTAATAAAGCACCACCCCTATCTTGAAAAGAGTCCAGTTAAATAAAATACAGGCTGTACTGATGATGCCACCAGTGTTGGCTTGGGTTTAATTTTTAACTACTCAGTCAATGTACCATATTAATCACTACTTATTTGAGTGATAGCCTTTTTATTCCATGTCAAGCATTTTATTCTTGACTTGGTATTTGGCCAGAAAGTTGGTCAGTGGTGGAATGGTTTAGAGGTCTTACTTTTTTCCTTTTACTCACTGAAGCTCTCTCTCAGAAAGGCATCTGACAGAAAGATTTGGAGGTGGGCAGGGCCTTTCATTTGTCTTCCAGTTTTATTACTCTGTCCTTCTTAGGCCTGGCTCACATCCAGTGTCTCAGAGCCTCTGCCTGCCAAGAAGCCCACCTCCTGGTTGGAAAGATACCCAAATCAGGAGACATTAGACTCAGGAGCTGGAAATAAAGAGATCAACATTAAACATGGTGTATTCAGTATTCTATTTCATGACCCTAAGTAATAAACATGAAAAAAAAAACTGATATGCCCTCAGGGGCACGGGGCTATAAAGGACTCAGCTAAGTGATGGCCTGGTAAAATCAAACTATTCTTTCTCATCTTTCCCTTTAGAGGGTTAATTTTTAGAGATTGATTTAGCTGGTTAAGTGTTTGGCAAATGCTTCAACAAAACTTTTTAAAAAGTACCTTTCAAATCTATTTCACAAATATCATGAATACAGACAACCTTTTTTTCTTTTTGAGACAGAGTCTTGCTCTGCTTCCAGACTAGAGTGCAGTGGCACGATCTTGGCTCACTGCAGCCTCCGCCTCCTGAGTTTAAGTTATTACCCCGCCTCAGCCTCCCAAGTAGCTGGGACTACAGGTATGCACCACCACGTCTGGCTAATTTTTTTATATTTTAGTAGAGTCAGGGTTTCACCATGTTGGCCAGGATGCTCTCAATCTCCTGACCTTGTGATCTGCCCACCTTGGCCTTCCAAAATGCTGGGATTACAGGTGTGAGCCACTGCACCCGACCAATAATGGTATCTTTCTACAAACTAGCTAGGATTCTTTTGTTGCAAGTAATAGAAACACAATTGGAACTAGCTGAAGCAAAAAGCGAAAGGACACCAGAAAGATATCCCAAAATGTATATAAATACCAAAGCGTGTAATAGAATCCAGAGGGTATAATGTCCACTGGGCTTCAGAAATGGCCCATAAAACTGATGTCCTTGTGGAGACTTGGGAAACATTCCATGTCTTTTCCCTATGAACGTAAATGTACTTTTTTCTTACCTTGTGCTGCCCCCAAGTCCACGTAGTGGAATATAACTTTTAAAAAGAACCTACATTTTATATGTCATCATTGAAGAACCCAGGGAGAGTCCCAGTCCTGAGATTCTCAAAGCAGGGATCTCGTGGCTCAGTGTAAATCATGCACCCATCCCAGGGATAATCTGTGTCCCTGGTGACTAAGTCATGCTACAAAAGTGCTGCTGTAGTTTAAGACCTGTGGATTGAGATCGTTGGGGCAATTCCCAGGAAATTTGAGACATTTTCCTTGAAACGTTTTATTTGTAGGGGAATTTGGGTCAAATTGAAACATTGGCATCCTGTGCTTTCAGCTTTTCAGAGAGTGAATGCTAACATGCTGAAGTTTTAAACAGAGCTATGAAGATGAAAGAGCATATGAACGGATTCATGAGGTAATTAAATATGTACACCATTGTACTACATTAAAATGCTGCTTAGACTTATTTAGAAAAGAGGCAACAAAACAAAAAATTTAAATGTTGACTCTGGAAATTTTTGGCCTAAATTTGAGATTTGGCCCCAGTATTTACTAGCAATGGGTCTGCTATGTGCCCAAATTTCCTTAACTGTATAAAGAGACTAATAGAATTGCACATCTCTATGGGTTATTATGAGATTAAAATGAATTAATACACACATAAAGTGCTTTGAACAATGCCAGATGCATAGGAACACTTTAATCTTAATTGCTGACACTTTTTTGGATATTCAATATGAGAAATCAGTTTAACTTTTATCTCACCCTACTGAGTTACTGTGGGATAATACAAGACCTGATTATTGCTGCATTAGCTTGGACTCAGTTTCTTACATGGATAATACTGGCTTTGGCTGCCTTCAGTGGGGACTTATCAGACCACTCAAAGTCCCTAAACTCTTTAATAAAGCAAATAGTGCAGAACTGAGTAATGCCCAATAGTCAAATGAAGTCTTGTATTCACTTTTAACTGTATGATTCTAGATGAATCTATATGACATTGGGGTCCTTCCCTTTCACCCATTGTAAACGAAGGCAGATGCAGGTAAAAAACGTTGCCTCTCAAAATTATAGTCATTTTATGCACACATAAAATGAAGAGGCCTGTAGGTTAGGAAACAATAATACACCATTGTTTTGAGCTTCATAAATATGCATATCTGCACATAAGTCTTCTAAGTTTCATAGGCTCATGAATAAATGCAGGGACATGGATTTAACACATATTTCTTATTTGGTGTTTATGTGCTCGTCCATCTGTTGTTTGATTATTGCATAATAGAAGAGCATTTATACAGCTAAAAGAAAGACCTATTTTACTTCCAAATCTGTTTTCACAAAACAATAGATCCATTTCAAAGGCTTGTATATTATTGTGGAAGGTTGTTGTGGGACAGGTAACATACAAGAAGCAAATTCACTTTCTTGTTCTTCCTTCACTTTTTATTTTATTCATATACCCCCTACAGCCACATGCACATACACACACCTTACACACTTCACACAAGTGCATAATAAGAAGGTTCATACTATTCCAGCTATTACTTAAAAGTGAAGCAAAAGCCACCTGCAGGTTGAAATGGTTATTAGGTTTAGCTGTGTCAACAAAACTTACAGTTATATGAGTGTCCTGAATTCATTCTAACAATCTTGGAGCCATGTTTTTAAAAAGAACATTAACAAGACAGACTTTGGCCAGAGAGGGACTGCTGTGCTGTTAAGGGCTCTGAAAATACATTTTTGAGAAATAATGAAAAGAACAGAAATGCCTTAGGCTCTTGTCACTCAATGCAGCTCAATGGTAAAACCTCCTCATGCCTTTAAAAATTACAAGCCACTAGTCGAAGCTTTCATGCACAAATATGCTTTAAAATTTAATTTGATTTAAATGGTATATAATTGTTTAAATTCTTTAAAAATATACATTCAATTAAACAGACATTTATTCTATTTCACAAAGGATTATATTAGGTGCTGGGTATTGTGAGTGAAGAGGATGGGCTTAGCCTTGGAGATGAAGCATTTGAAGAGTTGTCAGGATGGTCCTATAGCAGGCAATTAGGTACATTCTGGTCTGAGTCTGCATAGAGTAAACAGCGATACATGTGAATAGGTGTTAATATAAGCTATATAGAAATTATGATTAATGTAATCAGCACAGTGAAATGAAAAAGGGCCTAGGAATAGAATCATGGTTGCCTGCATTTTAAGGGAATCTGAACCTCCATGTCCTGCTCACCCCGTTTACTCCACTCACAGCCTGCGACTTGCTGACTCTTCAATTTCAGTTGTGGGAAAGGGTAGCTAGGTGCCATTTCTCTCAAGGGCAGCTTTGGAGAATGTGTGTTTCTGTGTGTTTTTGTGTATCTGTGTGTACAAGAAGGTGGAGAAGCAATCTTTTCTTCTGTTAAAATTCATCAGGAAAGTAGAAGTTCCAGTAAGAACCAGAAAAGCAGAGGGTCATGATGGACACCAAGGAGGAAGAACATTTCCGAAGCAGAGAGTGATCAGCACCCTTAGATGGTGTAGACAGGAAGATAACAATGTAAGTTGTTATCCTCTTTGTGACTTGGATAATTATTTATTGAAGTCATTCTGAAAAAAAAAAGATAAAGTAGGGTTCTAAGTGAAGATCTCATTTTGAAAGTATTGGAAAGTAAACTGAAATAGAGGGTGACGGCTGCAATGAAGCAAAGCCTTTGAGCATAGCCTATTATTTTAGGAAGTCCCTTATTAAAGGGAAAAGATGAGACAGCAGCTTAATGCAGAGGCAAGAACAAGAAAGAATTTGTTTTAAGATAGGGAATACATAAACATGTTTGTAATCAGAAGAGAAGAAACGAGAGGAAAATGATGGATTGAGAATGAGGAGACAGGGATGATTGATGGAGTAAAGTTCCAGAGGACAGAAGGACAAAAGGTATCAAGATAACAAGTGGAATAATTATTTTACATAGAGACAAAACAATTCTTCCCCTGAGACAGGATGAAGGAAGAAAAATATGGGTACCATTCAGAGAAAATCCAAGGTGAAGGGGAGGATAATTAAAGTAGTTGATCCTAAGAGTCTCATGGAAATGCACCAAGTGTTGGATGCAGTGTTTCCTCTTCCACCTAGACAGAGGGAGATAGCAGCCTGATCAGAGACTCACAGAACTATGGGTTTGATGAGAATTATATCTGAACCATGTCAGCATCAAGCAGCATGTATATGACTATGTAAACCAATACTTTTGTTACTCAGTGAGACTTCATGGCCAGGTCAAGGTCTGAGCCTTGTAAGTATCACTGGTCCAGTGCTGGGCAATCTTCTTCTCCTTAACCTGCATCGCGGGGCCCAACATTTATCCCTGCCTGCCTGCATTGACTTTCAACGAGCAGTTCTGACCAAGGTCTGCTGAGTAGCCTCTACTCTTAAAAGACAGCAATGCTGCTAACTCTTTTTGGAGGCTGTTGACAGGAGTGAGCAAATGGTCTGAGAAGACAACTGGGGATGCAAAGTCAAAATAAAATACAACTGGAACAAGCTGATTTTGAAATTAATTTATACTTCAGTGGCAAAGTGAAGAAGGTAAAGCTATTACATACATTTGGTAAAGAACAAATTAGAAGTTCCTGTTGGTATCATAAGTCAGAAAAGATTGTCAAACCAAACTAGGAGAAGCCCATGCTACTGAACTGATCAATATTTAGATTTGCTTCTAAATGTGTACTTTTTTGTGTTATGCAACACCTCAGCATCCAGATAGTCTAAATTTCATCCTTGAGTTAAGTCAGATCCCTTGCAAGTTGCATCTTATTGCCAAGAATCACTTTTACTGACTGTGCTTTGGCATTTTGCATTGAGATACTGTAAAGAGATTTATGGAATATTCTTTTTATCTCTTGTAGGAATATTGTTGAAGGTATTGCTCGCCACAGCAGGCTGCCTCTTTTGTGCAGGCCTATGAGAGTACTTTTTTTTTGTCCTCAGGCCTGAACTTGAATTTCTTCTGAGCAACTGGAACAGTTTGATTCTATAGGCATTGGGGATATTGTAATTGATTCCAGTTCCTTTTTTGTTTTGGCTGTGTATCTACTGAGAATGCTTTTAGATACAATTACTTATAATAACCAAGGTAAGTGATTTTTTTTTCCTTTTTTATAGCAAGAAAGTCTAAAAGTAACTGACTGCTGTGGTTAGTTCAACATCTCATACGAGGACAAATGTCTCTGAATTTCCTTCAGACACAGGATGGCAGGTGCAGCTCCAACTATAATTCTCAAACTTCAGTGTGCAACAGAATCACTTGGGGAGCTGAGAAAGTGCCCAGAGTCCCAAACTCCTTGAAAAAGAATAGGGCCTGTGCCTCTTATATGATTACTGGGTTCCTAGATGATTACACTATTGACCCCAGCTTGAGAACCACTGCTCTAGTGTCTGCCACTCAAGACAAGAAGGAAAAAGCAAAGCACGTCTTTTCCTTCTGCAGAGTCTGTCTTCTTGGCTAGAAAGAAAAATTTTCTGTTACTCCAGCCAACTGCCTCTTGCTTCTGCTCTAAAGAAGGCTGAGGAAGCATATAACTTTCTAGAGATTAAAGAACTCTGCCTCCAAACTCAATATTTTGCATTAAGGAAGAAGCAGAGGAATGGGTGTTGGATGGGTAAAGATCAGTGGTTTGGGACCAAATTGCTTCTAGTTATCTAGAAATTTATTATATATATTTTTAGTGGTAACGTTATCCTAAATTAATTTTGCTTCCCTATGTTTCTCTGATTTTTCTGTTAAAAATATTAGTTGTTGCATATAAATATATATAACCTACCCTCAACTATTTTCAAAATGCTGAATGTATGGTGACTGTGATGAAATTCTTAGACGGTCACTTTCCTCATTATCAACAGGAGAATCCAGGGGTGGTGAGGTTCCACTCCAAGCTGCCTTGGGGCCACAGTGAGGAAAATGTATGCATGTTTCATTTCCCATTTTTCACGTTCTGAGTTGAAAGCAGGCTGACAGGGTGATTCATAGCATCGAAGCTGGCAATTCTCCTTTAGCTTAAGTATGAATGCTGGTTATTTTCTGACACTTTGTGGCTCTAGCTCATTAGATCAGAATCCTGATTATGTATCAGAAAAAATACTGATGCTCTGGCCTATCTCCATTGGAGGTGGTGCTTAGGTATCCATATTTTTATTTAAAAGCTTTCCAGGTGATTTTTTTTTTTTTTTTTTTTTGACGTGGTCACATTCTGTCGCCAGGCTGGAGGGCAGTGGCGCAATCTTGGCTCACTGCAACCTCCCCCTCCAGGTTCAAACAATTCTCCTGCCTCAGCCACCCAAGTAGCTGGGACTACAGGTGCATGCCACCACACCCAGCTGATTTTTGTATTTTTAGTAGAGACGGGGTTTCACCATGTTGGCCAGGATGGTCTTGATCTCTTGACATCGTGATCCGCCCGCCTCAGCCTCCCAAAGTGCTGGGATTACAGGCATGAGCCACCACGTCCGGTTGCTTCCCAGGTGATTCTAATGGACAGCCAAGGTTAAGGAAGGACTGGCATGGCTGGTAGACTCTCCCCTAAACTGTCTCTTTTGTGCTTGGACTTTGGCTGGGTTTCTCTGATTCTATTCCTCATTTCAGTTTCTGTCTGCAGTTCTCACTCCAGGATCTCTATTCTTTTGTTGCCAGATGTTAACCTGATTTTTGTTTGTGACAGCTCTTTGAGTTCAGGACTGGTTTTCTTGACCCTAGAATGTAGGTTTTAATTAACCCTGCTCGAACACTTCAGTGGCAAGAGTTGAGCTCCTTTTTGTGATTCGCAGTAGTACACCAACTCATCCCACTGACAGCCAAAAAGTGTGGGAAAATCTCGGGGCTTATAACCTGTGTTTAAGGAGGCAATTATTGACTCTTCAGAATTGCAGTGTTCAATATTCAGGAAGCTTTCTTTATTCCATCCTATTTCACCTAAAGGTCAGCTTGGTTCTCATTTAATCTCAATCTGTTTCTAGGTAAATCTCCCAAATAGCCTCTTGACACTGAGAGCTTTCTCCTCCCAGTTCCTAAACCCAGAAATCCTCACAACTCTGCTCTCTCCTGTAGATCTCTGAAAGATCATTTTTGTACTGATGTACTGAAATTTTGTTAATTTAACCTTTACTCCCCTAGGTTATTTTTTTTTCTTGAGTTTTAAATTGCTTTCCTCATCAACTTTCTTTAGGTTCTTGGCCCTCCAGTTATAGCCTGTATATCCAAGCTACTGGCAAACAACAAATATGCCTCAAATTGAGGTAATAAGATCAATGGTTAAACAAACACCCAGGTTTTGCAGTCAAGCAGCCTGGGCTCAAATTTTAAATCTGTGACTTCCAAGTTGGCTTTCTCACTTGCAAAGTGGGGTAATAATAGGACCTAATTTGTAGGATTGTTAGTAGAAAGAAATAAGATGATCTTGGAGGATTTTTTGATACACAGTAAGTGCTGCAGAAATGTTAGGTGTTTGCCACAGATACTGAGATGGACTTTGCATCAGATGCATTCATTTATTGAGGATCACCACCTGTGAAAGAAAGCAGGGACGTTCAACTGAGATGTTGGCCATGCTGTGTTTTCAAGTAAACATTTCCTTTCTCTCTCTCTCTCTCTCTCTCTCTCTTTTTTGAGACAGAGTCTCGCTCTGTCACTGAGGCTGGAGTGCTGTGTCGTGATCTCGGCTTACTGCAACCTCTGCCTCCCAGGTTCAAGGGATTCTCCTGCCTCAACCTCCTGAGTAGCTGAGATTACAGGCGTCTGCCACCATGCCCATCTAATTTATGTATTTTTAGTAGAGACGGGTTTTCACCATGTTGGCCGGGCTGGTCTCGAACTCCTGACCTCAAGTGATCCACCTACCTTGGCTTCCCAAAGTGCTGGGATTACAGGCGTGAGCCACCATGCCCGGCTGTAAACATTTCCTTTGATAGTCACTCTGTGCTGAGTGGAAATGGGTGGCCTCTAGACACTCTCCTCACCAGCCACCAGATGCTGCCTCAGGGGAGCTTGTGGCCCTGGGTGAGGACGCTCCCTGCAGGTGAAGGCAACCCTGAAGAGTCTGACCACTGCAGGCTGTTGGCGGTAACCCTTCCTGGGCTCTCAGCGGATCTTTATTGAAGGAGCAGGCAGTGGCTGTCAGTGTCTACCACAGTGTCTCCCTCACTCCTCTGGTTTGCAGGAGAAAAGTGCACCTGTCTGATATGCCTTGGCTGTCGGGGGGTGGTTATTCTTCACGTAGCCTATGTTTAGAAATAATATGTTCACAGAAAGGCCTTATTGTCTTAGTTACAAACCACCATAAACCGGGTGGGTTACAAACTATGGAAGCTTATTTCTTACAATTCTGGGAGCTGGAAAGTCTGTGCTCAAGACACTGGCAGATTTGGTGTCAGATGAAGGCGCTCCTCCTGGTTCACTGATGGTTGCTTCCTGCTGTGTACTCACATGGTAGAAGAGGCAGGCAACTCTCTGGAGTCTTAAGGGTGCGGATCCCATTTCTGAGGGTGGAGCCTACCAAAGGCCCGGTCTCCTCATACCAACACTTTGAGGGTTAGAATTTCAACAGCTGACATTTGGAGGGGTACAAACATTCAGAACACAGCAACTGTCCACAAATCTGTGGACAAACAGGACGTTTCAGAAGCCTGAGGATATGCCTAATTTCAGGTTTCTAGATTTCTGGGCTAGAGTCCAGGTTTTTATTATCACAAATAAGAAGAGAGAGCAAAAGGAAGTAAAGGTACAATGGGAACAGGATGATTTTAAATACATTTTGGTCCTCAGGCCTTTGTGTGAGGAAGTTTCTGGAGATTCTGCTAACACAGCCTGTCAGCAAACAACAGCATTTGTGCACAGAGCTCCCAGGACTCCACTTTACAAAATCACTTGAGCTACCACTTCATTTATATAAAGGCATTGTTTCAATAGCCTGCAAGAAATTTTGGAAGACAAATCTCATCATTGATTTACAGGTTATTTTCCAGGCTAACTAAAAATCAAAACTGATTTACTTAAAGTGGTCATCCCAGTTTTAATAAATGTTTAATACCTCAGATGCTATGGTGTTTGTCTTCATTCTTTAGTCTGAACTCAGCAGGAACTGGATTAATTCCTGAGGAAATATAAACAAATATGTTTTTTACAGGCTTGGGCAAATGTTTTCTGAATCCCTTTGGCCTGGGATAGTTGTAAATACACACAAGGTTTAAACAGACCTCTGTAGGGCTAATGGACAGGGATGAGACGCCATTAGATTGTGGACAGTCTATACAACAACCATCATCCTTGAGGTTGTCCATGGAAGCTTTTTTTTTTTTGAGACAGAGTTTCGCTCTGCTGCCCAGGTTGGAGTGCAGTGCAATGCAGTGGTGCAATCTCAGCTCACCGCAACCTCTGCCTCCTGGGTTAAAGCAATCCTCCTGCCTTAGCCTCCTGAGTAGCTGTAACCACAAGCATGCACCACCATGCCCAGTTAATTTTTGTATTTTTAGTAGAGACAGAGTTTCACCATGTTGACCAGGCTGGTCTGGAACTGCTGACCTCAAGTAATTCACCTCTCAGCCTCCCAAAATGCTGGGATTACAGGTGTGAGCCACCATGTCCAGCCCCTTAGTACATTCTTAAATCATACTAGTCAAGCGAGAAAATACAGCTTTGTGGATAAATTCTAGCTATAGACAGAATTGGGTCCTTATCCTCTACTCAAAGATTGGATCGTTTAGCAGTGATGAATACAAGTTTTGGAGTACTAGAGAGCTGGATTTGAATCTTGCTACGGAAAGAATGTCTATGGGACTTTAGACAAATGGTTTTGCTTCTCTAGGCCCTAGTTTTCTTAACTGAAAAGTGAATAAGGTAATTGCAAACTGTGGGACTTCAATGTCTACTGTCAGGCTTAGCACACTAAATATTCAACAAACAAGTAGCATCAACATTACCCTCATCATCATGTCTCTTTTCTTTCGCCAGAACAATGTTCAAGAGAAGAATCAATTTTTCTCTTAAATGAATTTCATGCTTTGACTCTTGTGGGCTTTAGTTCTTTTTCCTTTTCATTTTTCTTTCACGTAAGTCACGTCTTTGTCACTTCCAGTGTAATTTGTGGACCCCTGGTTTCCATAGATGGGCAGTAATGCTGTATGCAGTAGCTCCCAGGGTTGGGGTGAGGAGCTTGGGCTGTGCTGGTTTTCAGTGACTTTCAAACAAGAACATCACTGTCAATGAATCATTTAGTGAGTATATTGCACCAAATTCTATTTCTTGGGGATGACTGGGAATAGCTTTGATTTCTGCACAATTGACCAGATCTCTCTCTCTCTCTTTCTTTCTCTCTCTTTCTTTCTTTCTTTCTCTCTCTCTCTTTCTTTTTCTCTCTTTCTTTCTTTTGTTCATTCCCTCCCTCCCTCCCTCCCCCCATCTCTCTCTCTCTCTTTCTTTCTTTCTTGAGACAGAGTCACACTCTGTTGCCCAGGTTAGAGTGTACTAGCGTGATCTTGGCTCACCACAACCTCCACCTCCCAGGTTCAAGCGATTCCCCTGCCTCAGCCTCCCAAGTAGCTGGGATTACAGGCACATGCCACCACATCTGGCTAATTTTTGTATTTTTAGTAGAGACGGGGTTTCATCATGTTGGTCAGGCTGGTCTTGAACTCCTGACCTTGTGATCCGCTTGTCTTGACCTCCCAAAGTGCTGGGATTACAGGCATGAGCCACCATGCTTGGCTGACCAGGTGTGTTAAGTCCCCAGTGGCCATTAGGTGAAGCCTCCAAATTATAGAACTTTAGCCTTCCTTGGGAGAGGTAAACTCCACTTTAGATGGCACCAGAAGGACTTCTCAGTGGGACGCAGGGATGTATACTAAAGAAAATTTAAATCTTTCTTCCAGTGTTGAAGCAGTTTTTAGCCTTAATTTGGGATGAGAACAACGTCAATTCATATTACTACCTAGCATTTTGTCCGTGTGTTTACAGTTCTTCTCCAGCCTCCCTATCTATGGCTACTGTTCTTGCTTCATGCACCCTGGGGTTAAAGCAGGATGGACATATTAATGACAGTGGAGTTAAGACTTGTGGCACATATGGTGGCTGGAAATGAGTCATACAAATGTGTCACATCTAGACATTGGCTTCAAGGACTCTACTGTGGTCCTAACACTTCAGTCATCACACTTTGAGGCTCTCATCCCTGAATGAACTAGCACCTCTGTATTCACTGCCCCCTCCTATTTGATTCTCTGTAATCTTATCCCAGTTTAGAATAGCTTTAAGATGACACATTCTAGAATCAGACTGCCTGGGTTCAAATTCTGGTTTTGCTACTTTCATCTCTAAACTCAGGGCAATTATAATACCTTTCTCAGTGGGTTACTATAAAGATGCAGTGCAATAATACTTAGGATAGTGACTGACATAATAAATATTGGCTGATAATATGTTATTATTATAATTACTCACATACAACACCCTGAGCTTATAATAGGAATCTTAGCCAAGTTCCACTGAGCTCTGGTTTCTTTTAGGTCAACAGCTCACAGAACAATCCTCTAGTTGAGGAAGGAGAGTTTTACTAAAAGAAAAATGACACAGCTTAAAGTTGTCTACATGGCATTATGAAACACGTACAAATGAAATCTCTGGATAAACACAAGGCTGGTGAAAACCACCTTACCAGGTTCTGTGGCTTTGTAACCTGATGCAGCACTCCCATTCCTTCCCTCACCCCCTCTATCAGTAGATCTTAATGCAATAATTGCCCAGGGGATCGAACTCACAGTAGAGGGCATAAGAAAGGGTTAGAGAGAATTAGCAAAATGTACAAAAGTTTGCTTTCCAGTGACTCCATTTGAACCTTGCTTAAGTCATTATTGACTTGTTACACTGGGAAATGAACAAAACAGATATTCTAGCAGAGCACCTCAAAGTTGGTCTTCTTTGGCATAAAGACCTCTATAAGTTAAAGAGGATTTGGTGAGAATAAATATATAACTATAGATCAATAGAAAGAAAAACTCACAGGCTGGGTGTAATGGCTCACACCTGTAATCCCAGCACTTTGGGAGGCAGAGTGAGGCAGATTGTTTGAGCTGAGGAGTTCAAGAACAGCATGGGCAATGTGGTGAAAGCCTATCTCTAGCAAAACTACGAAAAAAAAAAAACCCACAAAATAACAAATTAGCCAGGCATGATGGTGAGCGTCTGTGGTCCTAGTTACCAGGAAGGCTGAGGTGGGAGGATCACTTGAGCCTGTGAGGTGAAGGTTGCAGTGAGCCGAGATTATGCCACTGCACTTTAGTCTGGGTGGCAGAGTGGGACTCTGTCACAAAAAAATAAAAATAAAATAAAAACTACTAATAATAATGATACATTAACTAGACACTTTCACCAAAATTAGCCACTTCTTCACACATCAGTCTATATTAAAGCAAAAAGCTTGTAAGAGGAGAGTCAAAATGGCTATAAAATATGAGATACACATTTTTCCACAAGTGCCAAGCTATTTAGGCATAAAGAAATTATAATATGAGTTAAGTATAATATATGACATTTGATGATGCTTAAAGATTAATGTCTGTTGCAATTTTTAGGCATTCCATTTTGGCCTAGGTCATTCCTGTCTTCTTTACCTGTCATGGCAGTACCTGAAACCATGTCATTGTTCCTATCATTAATCAGATTCCCTAAATTTTTCTTTTTCAAATCTACAATAATTCAAATGTGCCCCATCCCTTAATTTGAAATGTTGTGAATCCATCTCTTGAATATCTGCAAGGAAACATGTGAAAATGTAAGACAGAATACAATCTTCACACTGCAGGAAGGCAAGATGATCATTGATGTTGAAGGCATGCGTAATTCAGATATCACCGTGCAGTATACAGACCACATTTGCATTAAGTAAACAAATCCTTTGGAAGTGTGATGCATGTCTTCTGGACAAAAGAAAGAGGATTCCATTTCAATGAGCCTTAAAAATACTATGGAATAGTAGTTATGTATGTGGAGCTTATAATAATAACTGGCTTTCGCAATAAAATGTGGTGAATCTACAATAATCTCACACCCTCGTATTTTAATAATGGCATTTGAGAGAAAGGTTTCTGTACGCCACTCTTGGTCAATAAACAAATGATTTTGAAATGCACTGTTCTATGAGTTATAGGAACAAAACCTAAAGCATCTTGGTGGAATAAACTTGAACAATAAAATGTGAAAACTCTATGAACATAAACATAATGCTCGAAGGCAGCAATATTTTCTCCCTCCTTCATTTTCGCTTTTCCTGGAAACAATTCAGCTCTGATTTTGTATCATACCATATATTTCATTCCAGCCAACAATTAACTTATTTCTAGGTAACAAATAACCTATTTCTGTGAAATGACAGCATGGAGCTCCTAACAATACAGCTCAGGAAGACATGGTAATGATTTCTCTCAGGTGTTTGCCTAAAGAAAAAAAGAATGTGACAAGGATGAAGTAAATCTGATGAGCATTAAATGGCAGTGTTGCTTTTTGAAAGAAATCACATGAATGATTGATCAAATACATCCTCAACTATATTTAGCCGTGTACTGTGCAGGTGAGTGCGGGGCCACGTGCTCCTCTTGCATCACCGGAGCTCACAGCCACCAGCATCCGATCACTAGCCTTTCCAGGAGCTATTTTAAAACAGATAGATATGGCATTTTTTTTTCTACCACAGTAACTAAGAAATATTTAAAAGATTTCGTTGCCTGAATTTACTGAGGCTCTATTCAAGGATGGGGGTAGGGGATGTTCTTCAGTAAAGGCAAATCCCATGCAGAAGGCATTTTGTATTCTTAAACACTATTTGCTCTATGATGGATTGAATCTTGTTGTGCAACAACTTCCTCTGTGCTCTGCAGTTCTCCAGTGTTCCCTTTCAATAACTTGTTTCTGGCCTCTCTAGAGGTTCATTTGTTCATGAAAGGACAATAATAGTAAGGACCGAAAAGTATACTCAAGAGGCAACCATGCCATTGCTATAACATCTGGGATATGACTTTTTCACTCTAAATATATGCTCCTCAGTACCCCAGCTATCTGTTATGGGCTAACGTGTGTACCCCAAAAAGACATGCTGAGGTCCTAATCCCGGGTACCTGTAAATGTGACCTGCTTTGGAAGTGAACTCTTTGCAAATGTAGTCAAGTTAAGATAAGGTCGTTAGTGTGGAATCTAATTCAATACGACTATTGTCCTTATAAGAAGAGGAGAAAAGGGCCAGGTGTGGTGGTTCACATCTGTAATCCCAGCACTTTGGGAGGCTGAGGCAGATGGATCACCTGCAGTTGGGAGTTTGAGACTAGCATGACCAACATGGTGAAATGCCGTCTCTACTAAAAATACAAAAATTAGCCAGGTGTGGTGGTGGGTGCCTGTAATCCCAGCTACTTGGGAGGCTGAGGCAGGTGAATCACTTGAACCCGGGAAGTGGAGGTTGCAGTGAGCCGAGATAGCACCATTGCATTCCAGCTTGGTTGAGAAGAGCAAAACTCTGTCTAAAGAAAGAAAAGAAAGGAAGGAAGGAAGAGAGAAAGGGAGGGAAAAGGAAGGAAGGAAAGGAAAGGAAGGAAGGAAGGAAGGAAGGAAGGAAGGAAGGAAGGAAGGAAGGAAAGAAAGAAAGAAAAGAGGCACACAGGATCACTCAAGGAGAACACTACCTGACAATAAAGGCAGAGACTGGCATGAGGCTCCCTTAGTCAGGAATACCAAGGATTTCCAGCAATACCAGAAGCTAAGAGAAAGGCATGAAATGAGTTCTCCCCTAGAGCCTTCAGGGAGACAATGACTCTGCTAATACCTTGATTTCAGACATCTGGCCTCCAGAACTGGGAGAAAATACATTACTGCTGTTTAAAGCCACTTAATTTGTATGATAGTATTTTGTTACAGCATCTCTAGAAAACTTATTATCTAAATTTAAATCTCTGGAGTGGGGGGCAAGAAACTAGTGAGCATATAGAGACAAACTAGTAATGCATGATGTGGGTCTTTGGCCAATGGTGTTGAACGTCTCCACACATTGGTTAATGAAAGGGTATATTGCAACCATCACTAAATATGTGGGAGGTATAGACTGACGAGGTTTATCTCAGTTTGTCCAGGGAGTGCTGGTTCCCACTTACTTTTTGGGCATAATAACTGCCAGAACCCTTTCAATTTCATAGTATCCCAGTTTGGATAATAAATGATGGCCATATCCCTCTGTGTGCACTTGGTAAAAGAATACAATTTCATCACTAGTCTTCTGTATTTCTGATTTTAAATATTTCGGGTATCACTGGCAAAAACCCTAACACTGTAGTGAATTGAAGATTTAAGATTCCCAGAGCTTAGGTCACTTTCAGGCTTAATTCATTCTGGAACCCACAAAATTACACCCCTCGTACCTGAGTCCTCAGGAAATAATGGTTCACTTTGTTGAATCAAGTTGGAATAAACACAACTAGTCATACCTGGGTGGGGGAGAGTGGAGGTAATAACAACTAAATTCAAGTGCAACACAAGTATTCTGAACTATGCAATTCCTTTCAGTTACCATTGGGTGATTGAGATTAGCAACGTGAACCCTGAAAAAGAGCAGAGTTATGGCGCTTATTTCTTGCTTTGTCATAAATTCTTCGTGACCTTGAATAAACGTATCTCTTCCCTCAGTTTTCCTACTTGAGAAGTGAAGGCTCTAAGAATTGGCTTTTTATTTTCTTGATATATGTTGCTTAATTAGAGAATGCCTGTAAAACACCTTCAACAATTTGAGAAAAACACTTTGTATATTCCATGCCTCGAGGATGGACCTATACAAAATTTACTCATCGGAGTTAGAAGGACAGATCAATTCCCATTTCTGGTCAGTTGCATGCTTGTAATACCATGGGAAAGTCCTGGTGAAGTGTATATGAAAGATGACTTTACACAGTGTCTACCAATCTTTGTTCACTCTTTGTTTTCCTCTCCTGTATATTATGTTATATTTAAAATAAAACAATTGATATTGTTTTCTTCTGGTGACTGCTTTTAGCCTCTACTCCGGCTTCTGAAGCTAAAATGAGGCTCCCTGTTTCTTTCTACACTTATGAATGTCAATTGAACACCTTAGGAAGGCAGTAGGAGATGTTGCTGACAGCAAAAGCTGATTTGGAAGTTGGTATTGTGGCAGTAGGATGTTTCCCAGGTATTCGCAAATGCAGGTGTGGGCAGAGTGATCTAGGATAATTGTTAACATCAATACCCTGCATGCTCCTTCTCATACAGTGTTCATACAATGCCCTTCGAATAGCAGTACCATTGCAATGACAGTACCATTATAATATTATACTTTTCTGCTTATAGGTTTGTTAATTCCAATGGATGGTGCATTGCTAAAGATTGAAGCTATATTTACTCACATTTTTATTTTTATTTCTAGTAGTTTCCTAAATACTAGATAATAAGTAGAATTGAATGCACATTTAATAAATGAGTAGTAACCTTTTAAAGAACAAAAATTGGCTGGTTATTTAATCAGTGAACTAGTATGGCGGCTTTGTAATGTGCCAACTTGGCTAGACTGACCTATGTTCACAGGATTTCCTTTATTTTCTGAAATGTTTCTTTCTTCTAGGGTGATCCATGAGAAATATTCTGTGTAAGCTTCAGAGGGCAGAAAGGAAGCAGCAGCCATATTGCTTTTAAGTGCTCACAAACTTGAGGCAAGGTCATCAGATTTTTTTTTTTTTTTTTTTTTTTGGCAGCTCACCAACATTGTTGCTTATTTTCTGTTGCACCTCCTTGGCATGAGATGGCAGCCAGGAAAGAAACTGCTTCACCTGTCCCCAGATCCCCTTTGAATTTCTCCAGCTTATACGTCATCTGTGCATTCAGCTCCATGAGGAAGGGTGCTGGTGTGCCCTGGGGAATACTCATGTCTGCAAGTTTAGAAGCACTGAGAACTGAAGCTGGTTCCAGTGTGTCCTTGTGGGTCCCAGCATCTGCTTGTGGGCTCTAGCCTGTCCCAGTTTTCCCTCATTCTACAGCCATCTTGTCTCTGAGAGCTGTGCAGTAGACTTCAAGCTCCAGCATCAGATGCAAAGACAATAGCCTTACCAACCCTACTTAACTTTCACAATTCTACAAGGTCAAATTCCTGTAAGAAATCTTTTACATGCACACCCACACCCTATGTATGCATGTGAATATGTGTGTGTGTGTGTGTGTGTGTGTGTGTGTGTGTGTGTATATATATATAACTCCTACTGGTTCGGCTTCTCCAGTTGAATCCTGGTTGATATAGCTGGTCTAGGAGACCCTGGAGATAAATTGCTGAAGAGTGCTCTCTCTCTCTCCCTCTCTCTCTTTCTCTCTGTGCATGTGTGTGTATGACTCAGACAAAGGCACTGTAAGTTAGAGTAACGCTAGCTGTTGGAACAAACATCTTTAAAATAAACCTCAGTAATTTAACACAATAAATTTTTCTTGCTCTACAAAAGTCTAATGCATTTCTCACTTCTCTTTGTTGGAGGAGAGGACACATTTTTTTTTTCTGTACTTATTTAGAAACCCAGCCTGAGGAGACTTCTCTATCTCCAAGAAGGGGCTACTGAGGTCTCCCTGGGCAAGAGCATTCAGCCAGAAGATGGGATAAGACACACAGTAGAATATGACTACCTACATCCTAGCCACTTCAGGTTAGAAGTGGCACTCGTTGTTCTGGTTATATTGCGTTGGTGAGAACTAGTTCCATGACATCACTTTAAACAACCGGTGGAGCTCGGTAGTTCCTTCCCAGATATAATAGCGTCATGGAACGGGAGCACAAATGTTTGGGAAAACGGCTAGCTATCACTTCCACACAGAATCTTATGTAAAAAAATGTCGATTAAAAAAAAGAGCTTGATCACCTTTGTTTATTCTTGAATTTCAGCTTGGTTCCAGACTTGTTTAGGGAAAAAAAAAATACAGTGAAATTTGGTCTATAGGGAAAGACAGAAAACAGGATGTGGCCAACTTCAAGATGGCATGTTTCATTGTGCTCTGAAGTGAATGGCAGGCAGCACAGCTTGCAGCCACCTTAGAAGACGTTCTGGCCCTTGGAGATCAAGCTGAAATAGAAACATTCATTTGAAAATTTTGTGCTAACTGCCAAAACCGTTAACATTCAAGTTCTAAATGAATGTGTCTTGAGGTAGCTGGCCAACTCCTGGATGCAGCTGTTCCACCCAGTTTTATCCCTTTGTTGCTTGGAGTTGGCTAGCTGCAAGTACAGACATCACTGGCCTAGAGTAAGCAGTTATGTACCCAATGTTGGTACATCTTTTGGAATAAGTTGGCCGGCTGAGTTTATAGGTGTTTTTTCTTCTTTCCCTCTTGATTTTGCAGCTTTTGTACAAAAGTTGGAGTCAACTTATACTTAAATTCTATTCTGTTTTCTTTAAATATCCTTTTATTAAGTATTTTCAGTTTTCTATTTAAATAAATGATCATAGATGTGCAATTTATAAAGAAATCAGCATCTAATTAGAACTCACATATGTTTATGTTTTTCTTCCATTTACTCATTTATATGCAAAATTGTTTTTCATTTCTTTTTTTTTCTGATTTGATTTTCTATTTTGACATTTTCCCCTGTTTGTTTCATGGGCTGAAATTTTGTGATTTAATAAAAATCAAGCAACTATCAAAAGAGGCAAGTTTTACTAAGGATTGTATATATCCAACAAGCTGTATATCTGCTGAAAAATCTCTCTCTGCTCAAAGAAGTCTGACTGATAAATTCTTGACTTACTTTATTAACAGTTTTCTTTCTTTTGAAAAGATAAAACAATGTGAGCTACTCTTTTGTACCTAATTTGAATCAACAAAGATGTTTGGTGCTATCCAGGTAAGGCCAGACTCAGAATGGAGAACCATTTTCATCTTAGAGTTTTTGTGTCCAAAGAAGGGAATGCTGAGCCTGGACAAAGAAGTGAACTAAAGCTTAGACCAGTGTATATGAATATACTCAGGAAGAAATAATCCAATGACCAGGTTTGGAAAGGAAAACAGCTCAAGACTGTGAAAAAGTTTCCAAAAGGAAATTTTGCACTCTAATAAAAAATGATCCATGGAGGAAAATAAGAAGCATCTAAAAACTCATAGCCATTATTTTAAAAAATTGTACTTTTAAAGGTCACTTAAATAATAGAGGAGAGTGATGTAACCAGCAATGATTATACAAGAAGGGGATAGAGCAAAATAACAGTACTAGAAAAAGCTAAAAACCTAGACTCAGCAGAACCTTCCAAAAATTCAGTAGATCTACCACATAAAAGGCCCTGTCCATTAGGTATAAGGGCATTTGAGGCTTGTTAGTCATGATCTTTCTTCTCAATAAATTTTCAGTCAGTTGCTAAGGGAATTAAACTGTGGCTTTAAACCTTCTTTTAAAAAGCAATAAAAAACAAAGATGGAAGATTTATCGTTTTATCAAGAAATTTAATATAAATATGAACTAATAACTTTTTAATTATTATTTTGGTTCATTTTTCTTTACTATAAAGAAGAATGATTTAAATTAACAAGATCTAATTTCAACAATTCTACATTTAAGTTAAAGAAATATACTACACTAGTAGAAACACTGCTCAGTAGTTGCTCATTAAAAAAATCTAGTTTTACATGCTGTTGATTCAGTGTAAGAAGGCAGAGTAGCTTTCAAACTAACTGATGTAAACTTAGATTTTACTAATAGAAGGATAGAATTTCAGTCATTGTAAATGAAGCTCACATTGCAGTTTGAACTGGTAATATCTAAAGTCTTAGATTTATAAATGAGTACATTGAGTTGTCTGTTCTAGGTGGTATAGCTTGCTACAGACTAATCCTTTCAAAGAGGATAATTTACAAATGGGCAGAACCGCACACACACACAGACACACACACACACACACACACACACCTGTTTGAAAACATTGGAACATTCTAAGTAGTCATGAGTTGAGTTACCAAGATTCCAGAAATAATATAAATGAATTGTTATAGACCAGGAGTTCTGTAAAATCCTTCCCCTTGAACCATTTTAATAAAAATCTATAAAGCTGAGAATCTGTGAAGATAGAGGGCTGAGATCTTGAGCTAAGCTTTTGAAGGTCTCACCTAAGACTCTAAAGCAGGGTTACTAAGGCAATCAAGACTTAGGAAATGAAGACCTTAGAAAAAGGAGAAATGTATTGGGAAGAGCCAACAATCTCAACTGCTCTTTCCCTTGAGGTATTTTCCAATTCATAAGTTGTAGAACCAAAAGGCTACAGGGCAGAGCAGAGCAGAAATGTTTGGCTAAGAAACTGGGAAACTGATCTGAGTTTCCAACAGTCTCACAAAGGTGATGGTAGTAACTTGGAACCAAAGCTTGTTAGGGGAGGAGGACCACTCTTCTAGTTAGAACTGCTGAATATCTGAACTCTAGGATTAAGTTTTACAAAGAAATTAACCAGTATACACAAAAGATTAAAACCTATCTTTAATCCAGCTATACCTCAAGCTGGATTAAGGTGACATGCTCCTATTCAGAATGTCTGCAAGAAAGAAAAATTAAATTGTATCTGGAAAAACATAAAATTAGATACAGCTTTTGGTTTTCTCCACATCTTTTTATACATAATTACTGGCCTACCATGAAGACTACAAAACAGAAACAAATGACTGAAAACCAATGAGAAAAAAAGACAATAAAAATAGAACCACTCAGATTACGTTAATAGAAATGGACTTTAATGTAACTGTGACTAATAAGTTAAAGAAAAGAGATGATTAGATGGAGCACTTTACCAGAGAATTGGAATCTATAAAAATATTAAATAGAAAATGTGTCAGCAGGCCAAGTGGGGTGCCTGATGCATGTAATCCCAGCACTTTGGGAGGCCGAGACAGGTGGATCACTTGAGGTCAGGAGTTTGAGGCCAACTTGGCCAACATGATGAAACCCCGTCTCAACTAAAAATACAAAAAATTAGTTTGGCATTTTGGCAGGTACCTGTAATCTCAGCTACTCAAGAGGCTGAGGCAAGAGAATCTCTTGAACCTGGGAGGTGGAGGTTGCAGTGAGCCGAGATTGCACCAATGCACTCAAGCAGTTCAATTTTTGAGATTCCATCTAAAAAAAAAAAAAAAAAAAAAGAAAATGTATCAACAAAACGCTTGAAATTTAGTACATGATAAAATTGTTTTACTGCAGATTAGATCCCCAGAAGAGATTAGTGAAACAGAGAACAAAGCAATAGAACATAGTAGGACCTAACAAAGAGAAAAAAAAGCAAAAATATACATAAAATGCAAGAAATACATGTGGCACAAATAAAGATACAAGTAATTGATTCCAGAACAAAAGTTGACAAACTGTGGTCTATAAACTGGCTGCCTATTTTTGTAAATACAATTTATTGAAATATGGCCTACTTATTGATATATTATTTAGGAAGTTTTCTGGGTTACAATAGCAGAGTTGTCTAGTTGTACTACAAACCGAATAAACTGCAAGTGCAAAATGTTAATTGTCTTCCTTTTTAAGAAAAAGTGTGTCAAATCCTCCCTTGAAGACCCAACTGATCTCCTCCAGTCAATATGGTTTTGAATATCCATATTTTCCCATAATTTTTAAAATTTATTCCCGTAGGAGAAGTAAAAAACAAAGAGCAAGATGGTAGGCTTAAAAAATATTAGTAATCCAACTGAATGTAATATTCAGACTGAATAAGAATTAAACATGCTAAGTACTTGCTGTTTACAAGAGACATACCTAGATATAAAGACACAGAAAGATTAAAAAGTCACAGAATAAAAAACATATACACCATACAAATGTAAGCAAAACACATACACATACACATGCACACACACATATGCCAAAATGAATGCAACACTGTTACTATCAAAGTAGAATTTAAAGCAAGAAACATAATTAGCAATGAGAAGAGATGTTTCATTATGATAAAATGGAAATTTACCAGGAAGATGTATCAATTCTAAATTGAATGCAAGTAATAATACTGCCTCAAAATATGTAAAACAAAAATGGATGGAACTAGTAAGAAAAAATATTCAAATTTCACAATTATTTTAAGTCACTTTAAGGCATTTTTCTGTGTAACTGAAGGAACAGATGAAATCACTAAATATTCAAAATATTTGAAAATACAATTAAGAAACTTGACTGAAGCATATATAAATACTGCACACAACTTTAAGAAACACTTCCTTGAAAATTGCTTATAGAACATTTACTAAAGTTGGTTTTTCATGCAGTCGGTCTCAACATATTTTAACTAGAATTATTCAGTGTAGTTCTCTAACAACAGTGGAATTAAGCAAAACAGATGCAAAAAAAAGGGGGGGGGAGGAATTCCGAAGTGCTCAAGTCTATGTTTGTCGAGGGTCTCTAGGGCAATTTCCAGGTTCAATGATCTGCTAAAAGGACTCACAGGGCTCAGCATATTGTCATACTCATGGCTATGATTTGTTACAAATGAAAAGCAAAATCGGCAAAGGGGAAGGCTGATGCGGTAAAGTCTACGGAAAAAAACAGGTGTAAACTTGCAGAATTTTCTCCTAGAGCAGGTCACACATTGTATTAGGGTGCTCCAGAGAAACAGAACTAAGAGAATATATATAAGATATATATAAAAAGAAACTTACCAGAATTGGCTCATATGATTAAGGACTAGAAGTCTCACATTATGCCATCTGCAAGGTAGAAAACCAGGGATGTGGATGGTGTAGTCCAGTAGCAGTCCAAAGGCCTACAAATCAGGGGATCCACTGATGGTGTAACTCCCACTCTAAGGCTGAAGACTCGAGAACTGGGGAGTAGGGAGACACTGGAGTAAATCCAGGAGTCCGAAGGCTCAACAACCAGGAGCTCTGGTATCCAAGTGCAGAAGAAGCTGCATGCCCCCACCAAAGGAAAGAGAGAATTCACTCTTTTTATTACATTCTATCCCTCTACAGATTGGATGATGCCTGTCTATATTGGTGAGATGGGATCTTCTTTACTCAGCATACTGATTCAAATGCTAACCCCTTCTGGAAACTCTCACAAACACATTCAGAAATAGTATTTTACTAGTGATCTGAGCATTCCTTAGCCCAGTCAAGTTGACACATAAAATTACCCATCACACACAGGATGCATTTATTTCTTCCAATGAGTTGTGACAACACATGTGAAATGTTGCCAACCAGGAAAACTCATTAAAGACTCAGTGCCCAGGGTTTATATTGGAGGCTGGTCGTGTAGGCAGACTCTGCCTGGCATGTGCCAAAATTTCAGAGTCCTAGAAGGAAAGCAAATATTCAGCATAAATATATACTTTGTACAGTTTACATATAGTGAGCCACTCTTACCAATTGTAGGAATGGGTGGATTCTTCCCCAAATCCAAGTTCTAGTACATTTTCCAAGGGCCAACCTTGTATTTAGAGCTTTCTAAAGATAGCATTCAAGCTTGGTATGTTAACTCTTTTCTGCACACCCTGGATCAAGAAGAAATTACAATAAGAACTAGAAAATATGTTTAATTAAATGATAATGAAAATACGATGTATCAACATCTGTGATGCCACAACAGCCATGCTTAGAAATTTCTGTCTCCAAATGCATACGTTAGAAAAAAGGAAAGACTAAAAATCAAATCTCGAAGTACTCATATAAATAGATCAGAAGAATAATAGCAAACTAAACCCAAAATAATAAAAGCAAAAACCACACAATAGAGAAAACCTAACTAAGCCAAAAATTGCTTCTTTGAAAAGTTTAATGAAAATGAAAAGCTCCTGGGAAGATCAATCAAGAAAAAAAAAGGGACATGATATGAATTACAAATACCAACAATAAAATAGGAGTCATTATAGATATTTTATATACTAAAAGAATAAAAAATATATATTATTACTGAATTTATGCTAGTCAATGAAAAATGTAAATGAAATGCAAAATTTCCTTGAAGAAAATACAGCTTATTAACAATGACAAAAAGTATAAAATTTTAATAATCATACATTAATCAAAAGAAAGATTTCATTAAAAACCATTCAACAAAGTTCTCAGGTGACATTAGCAATGAATTCTACAAACTTTTCAGTAAGAAACGATACCAAATATATATGAACTTTTCTAGCGAATAGTAGAAGAAATATTTTCCAACTCTATTTTTGAGTACAGCATAATTTGATACTAAGATACTAAACTTGCAGAGACATTACAAGAAAGGAAAATTACCAATGCAAAAATCTTAAACAAAATATTAGCAAATCAAATTCAGGAATATGTAAAAAGGGTAATATATCATACAAAGTTGGGTTTATTCCCAGATACAAGTTTGGCATAACATTCCAAACTCAGCTGACATAATTTAGCACAGTTACGAAATAAGGAACCATATCATCAGCTCATTACATGTAAAAAAAGTATTTGATAAAATTTAAACACCTTTTCCTTATGCACTGTTACATAACCAGTGCAATCATAGTTTGGAGGATATTAAGACTGGCTAAATAGAGTGGTGCTATTGTAAAGAGGTGATGTTGTAAGACTTGTTCTCTTGTGAAATTATCCATAGCAAATATTAATAGCTTTAGTGACATGTCTATTCTATATCACTGGAACAGACATTAATCAGGTGGTGCTTCACTCTTCTTGGCCTCTCATGAGACAAGAAGCCTGATGTTTGCCTCCTTAGCGATTAAGTAAGTAGCATGTGTGCTACTTACTATAGGAATGAAGCAACAGGTTGTTTAATCCATTAGTCCATGTTGGTTTAACTGAAGAGATAAGTCTCTAGAAGTAGAAAATGGATCTTGAGGGAACGAGCCACAGGAGAGGTATATATTTGTTATGAAGTGAATGCTCATATCTTTTCAAATTTGGATATTCAAGCCTTACTTCAGAATATGACTGTATTGGGAACCTGAGGGAAGTGGAGAGAGGATTCATGTCCTTACAACAAGAGATAGGAGAGATCATCTCTCTGCCTCATGAACACACAGTAAGAAGATGACCCTCTGCAAACCAGGACATGAGTTCTCATGACAACCCAACTACACTGGCACTCTGATCCCAGACTACGTAGCTTCTGGAACTGTGAGAAATAAATTTCTGTTGTTTAAATCACCCTGTTGGCCGGGTGCGGTGGCTCACACCTGTAATCCTAGCACTTTGGAAGGCCGAGACAGGTGGATCACGTGAGGTCAGGAGTTCAAAACCAGCCTGGCCAACATGGTGAAACCCCATCTCTACAAAAAAAAAATTAGCTGGGCATGGTGGTGGGCGCCTATAATCCCAGCTACTTGGGAGGCTGACATTGCCGTGAGCCAAGATCGGGCCACTGCACTTCAGCCTGGGTGACAGAGCGAGAATCCGTCTTAAAAAATATAATAAGGCCGGGCGAGGTGGCTCAAGGCCATGGTGAGCGGATCACCTGAGGTCAGTAGTTTGAGACAAGCCTGGCTAACATGGTGAAATCCTGTCCCTACTAAAAACACAAACAAATTAACCAGGTGTGGTGGTGGACACCTATAATCCCAGCTATTCGGGAGGCCGAGACAGGAGAATCACTTGAACCCAGGAGGCAGAGGTTGCAGTGAGCCGAGATTGCACCCTTGTACTCCAGCCTGGGCGACAAGAGTGAAACTGCATCTCAAAAAATAATAAAATAAAATAAAATAAACCACCCGGTCTATGGTATTCTGTTCTAGCGGCCTGAACAAACTAAGACAACATTGAAGCAGAGCAAGAAGAGGTTCAGGCCTTTGTTTGGAGACATCAGACTCACCAGGGGCACCAGTTGGGACCCATGGACAGAAGTAGAGGAAACTTATTTTGCTAGGGAGAAAACAGCAATGCACAAATAGTGAAAAGGAATCTGAAAAGAAAAACAAAGCTCACTTGGAAGAGACCTTGGAGAACATATTCCCCAAACATGGGAAAATCAAAGACCTTAGGGCTGAGCTGGCTTCATGAAGGTCACAGCTGCAAAAAGAAAATAAAACCTCCAGTGTTTTGATGTCTGGCGGCATGCTCTCCCCACATTAAAACAATGTTATTACAGCTTCCTATAGTCACGTTTTTCACACTAATTTGACAACTGTTCATCTAGCCTGCAGATACAGATAAGAATATAATTCCTAAGTTAAAAAGAAAATGAAGCACTCGAAATGGTGTTGATGTGCTTTTGGTTACTTTTGTTAACAAATGCAAAAAAACAATAGTTTGGAGAGACAGATACAAGAAATGATAAATGAGCAAACATTTTGCGACATGTCTTTATCTTCCCTCGTTGACATCTTGCTCCTTGAGGAAAAACATTTTGGCTGATTTATTTTCATTTCTATCTCATCGTATTGCAATGTTGGATGCATATAGTAGTTCTGTAAGACACCTTATTAAATGAATAAAGGGAAAATATTTGCTTTAGAAAAACCTAAAATTTTTGTATTAGTCAAGGCTCTCTAGAAGAACAAAACCAATAGGCTGTGAGTATGTGTGTGTGCGTGTGTGTGTGTGTGTGTGTAGAGTTTATATATATATATATATATATAGAGAGAGAGAGAGAGAGAGAGAGAGGCAGAGAGAGAGAGAGAGAGAGATTTACGTTAAGAAATTGGCTTATGTGATTGTGGAGGCTTAGTAAACCCAAAATTTGCAGCATAGCCTAGCAAGCTGGAGACCAAGGGAAGAGTTGCAGTTCAAGTCCACGGGCAGTTTGCTGGCAGAGTTCATTTTTGCTTAGGAGAGGTCAGTCTTTGTTCTAGTCATGCCTTCACTGATTGGACGAATTCTCCACACATTATGGAGGGTAATCCTCTTTCCTCAAAATCCGACAATTTAAATGCTAATCTCATTCAAAGACACCTCCACAGAAACATCTAGTATAAGGTTTGACCACAAGTCTGGGCACTGTGGCCTCATGAAGTTGGCACATAAAATAAACCATTACACTCCTGTTATCACCATTGTCAGAATTCTGTTTGTATTTTCACCCAGTAATAGACGAGTGAACAATCCAGGCCAAGTAATAAATTTGACATAAATTTGACATCACATAGATATCCTCTCCTGTTCTTCCTCCCCGCAGAGACTATTAGCAGTCACCAAATGCCCGTATGCCCCTATGTTGCATATGGGGAAGTAAGTCCTCCTCTTGGAGCCTTTACAGATTACTCCAACATAGTCACAGAAATCATACTGGGAGAGGTATATGATATTTAAAAATATCGTGTGTTTGTTATACTCGCAGGTCCTAGAGACAGGAGGCATGGCAAGGAATGCCACACAGGAAGCCAGCTGTATGGGAGGAACTCCTGTTGAGTGAACTCAACCAAGCAGGTGCAGAGGAGAGAGAGAGAGAAAGAGAGAGAGATTGAGGACAGTGGGCAAGTATCTTTATTGGAGGTCATGGTGGAGGACACAAGCAAAAGGTTTGAGGGGATTTCACTGATGTGTTTGAATGTCCCTAGGTCACGGTCAGGGGAGGGAAAGAAGGGGAACTTATGGCAAGGACCAGCTTTATCATACTGGCACACCTGGTCACCTAGTTGAGGTGCTCAGTGACTATTGATGGAGGATGTTGGGACATTGGGAAAATATAGAGTTTTGTAATTTACAATATAGCTCCTCTTCTAGATTCCTGAGCCTCTTTATAGTTGGTTGGGCCTCATGATTGGGTTCTGATACTTGGAAAATGCACAAAGTGACGGCAGTCCTCTAAAACATTTTCTAGTTCCCCTAGTCCAGTTGGTCCTGTCCTGGTTGCCTTGGAGGTCATGTGTCCTTGGTAGCATAGCCTCACAATGAAGTGGGATATGAAGCCTGTATCAGGTTTTGACTGATTGAGAAAAAAAAAATCCTTATTATATTAAGGCTTTATAATTTCAGTTTGCTGTTACATCAGCCAGTTTTAATGACTTATACCTGACTTTTCCTCAGATACTACAATGTTCTCTTAAAACTCTTTTGTGTTGAGTGCCTTGAAAATTACATTTAGTAAGTGGCTTGTCCAAACCACATTTTCTTGGAATTTTCTTATAGGACACCAGAACCAGTGCTGTGTATTAAGAGGCTGTGTACTCATTCTTAACAGTTTTACCTGATGCAATTGAAAATTTCTGTTCCTTACCAGTATATATTCTGCAGTCTCATTCCTGGGCTTCTATTGCCACTCTAAATCGTGGATGACAACACTCATTTATTGATGAATGTTCTGAAGTGGCATAGAAATTTTTGTTTATGTTCAATGTTTTAGATATTTTCAACAGATACCAAGTGAACTCCTACCATATATGTGAGGAGCAGATGGGGCAGTGACAGAGAGTTAAAGAAAATTCAAGGTCTTGGTTTTGCTCTCAAGTAATCTCCCAGCTTGCCAGACCCATGGGACATGCCACTGTAAACGAGTTGATCTGCAACACTTGTTCATTTTTTACCAGAAAGCACACTTTTACAAGTATCAGACTGCTTTTCCTGTGTGTTATGCCATCTTAAAGTGTTTGTAGGTTCTCAGCATTGTTTCTGGGGTGATAAAATATTAATATAAGGTAGACTATGGTGAGTTAAATGCATTTATCTCTAGGGTAGCCAAACCAGGATGCATTTATTTATGATGAGTTAAATGCGTTTATTTCTAGGGTAGCCAAAACCAAGAAAATACAAGAATGTATAGCAAAAAAAAAATACAAAAATATGAAATGGAATAGGAATAATAAAGAATACCAAAAGAAGATAGGAAGAGAGGAGCAAAGAAACATAAAACAGGGAAAATAAGTAGAAAATAAACTAACACAATTAGTCTAAATCCATACATCAGTAATTAAATTACATGTAAATACATTAATAACCCAAGGTTGGGGCAATTCCAGTGGTTGGAGAGGGGGCAATCCGAGGTTTCAGAGAAGCAGCTCTTTACAAGTTAAGAATGTATTAGAAGCTCTTTACAACAAGTTAAGAATCTACCATTTTATGCCAGGTGAATATCAGCCCTGCTTGGGTGCTGTGCAGATAAGAAAATAAAGACCATTGCTGTTACTTTTCAAGTTTTCTGTCTATCTTTTTCAAATCTTATTCCATTATTTCCTCCCTAATTAGTAATGACTATTCTGAATTTTGTGTTAACCATTTCCTTGCTTTACTTTACAGACTTATCAAATACATGTCTATGCTTAAATAGCATGTTGTTTAGTTGTTCCTGCCTTCAAACTTTACAGAAATCGAATCATACTTTATATATTATCTTCAAGTTTGCTTTTTCATCCAATATTATGTTCCTAACATTTATCTGTGTTTATACAGGCAGCTGAAATGCAGTCATTTCCCGCGATATAAAGCAATCCATCATATGATTTTTCCATATTTTTCCATTCTACTGTGGATAGATACTGCTATGTGTCTAAGTGTGTCTCTAGGGTATACATTCAGGGCTGAAATGGTTGAGTTGCGTTCAGTGCACAAAAATCAACTTTATCTGATAATGTTAAATTGTTTTCTAAAGTGATTACACACTACCAGACAGTTTTAAAGTATACTAGTTGCTCCGTAATCTTGACAACACCTAATTTTTGCACACAAAGTAGGAAGAAAATGGATTGTAGTTCATTTCCATGCAATTCTCTGCTTACTAATGAGATTGAACATCTTTTCTCATGTTTATTTCTATACTACAGAGGCTTCCTCAATGCAATGCTTCCATAAGACTTTTGCCAATATTTTCCTGTCACTTTTTAATCAATTTTTAAGAGTTCTTTTCTTAGAGTTAATTTTAAATACTTCATTTTTAAAATATGATATAAATTCTACCATTTTAATTAAATTGTATTTTTGAACTGTCTTTGCTCATATGTTGAGTTTGAGTAGATTTATTAAAAATTTTTTTTGCATCCAGTAACCTTGTTAAATTCTAATTATACTTAATATTTTATGTGTACAGGTTTTGATATTCCATACTCTTATTATATCATTTGTTGATAAAAATGTTATCTGCATTATCCTTGTAAGTTTTACTTATTATTTTACATTTCACTGTGCTTTCTAAGGCCTTCAGCAGAATGAATAGTAATGAGGGACAACATACTTGTCTTGCTCCAGATCTTAAAGGGAAGGCTTTTCCACATTTCAAAACAATGTATCATTTTGCTGTAGGACATTTTTAGACCTTTAACATGTTAAGAAATTTTCCTTTTGTTCTTAGATTGTTGAGAGTTTTAACTGGAACTAGACAGTAAATTTTGTTGGAAAAAATTCTGTATCTGTTTAGATGGTCTTTTTCCCCTTTTATACTTTCAGTGTTGTTATTATATTAATCAATTATGCCACCCTTGACATTCTGTGGTTAAACAAGCTTTTTAAAAATTAATGGCTTGTCTTAATCTGTTCAGTCTACTATACCCAAATACCATAAACTTGGTAGCTTATAAACAACAGAAATGTATTTCTCACAGTTCTGGAGCCTGGGAAGTCCAAGATCAAGGTACCAGCATATTCATTTTGGTTAGGGCCCACTTTTTGGTTCATACATGGTGCCTTTTCACTGTGTCCTCATGTGACAGAAGGAACAATGGGTCTCTCTCTGGTCTCTTTTATGAATTCTAATCCCATTCATGAAGGCTCCACCCTCATGATTCAATCAGCTCTCAAAGTCTCCACCTCCTAATATTTTCACCTTGGGATTAGGATTTCAACATATGAATTTTGGAGGTGACAAAACATTTAGACCACAGCATGGCTTTATTTATTCTGTTATGGATTTATGTTTTCATTTCTAACATCGTTTGATGTGCACAATCAAGATTTTGAGGAAGAGAAACTAAAACCCAAAGATATTTAGGAACTTTTATAATCTCTAGAGTAATCTGCCAACAATGAAGATGCTTAGTTAACCTCAGCAGCTATTTAAATATGTCACCTCTACCCATGTTGTCATTGTACTGTCCATTTCCCTTGCTTCTCTTAGTTAAGGCCCAGAGCTTAACCTGCTTCTTTAACTAAAGCATATATGCTTTTTTACTATATACTTTTATCAGACACTATATTTCTCCTTTATCATATTTATTGTAAATTTAATTAATTAACTTTAGGTAGTTATTTGTAGATCATCTGTAGAGAGATGGAGACTATAAGCTCAATGAAAGCAGAGACCTTTTAATGTCCAGTTTTTGCTACATTTCTAGTCTCTAGCATAGTATCTTGCATATAATATGCTTTCAACAAATCTTTATTGAATGACTATTGGTAGATAATGGCCAGGATGTATCCTTAATAATGACTAGAAAGCATTCATTCAAACAATTATAATCACATTGTCTATCTATCTATCTATGTATCTATCTGTGTAATCCCCTTTACACACACACACACACACACACACACACACAGAGAGAGAGAGAAAAGAAAGGATAACCCTTTTCCATAGCTTTAGGAATGTACATTTGTATTAGAGTTCTCTCAGAGGGACAGAACTAATAGGAGATATAGATATAGATATAGATATAGATAGATATAGATATAGATATAGATAGATAGATATATACACACACACACATACATTTATATATGGGAGTTTATTAAGTATTAACTTACAAAATCACAAGGTCCCACAATAGGCTGTCTGCAAGCTGAGGGACAAGGAGAGCCAGTCCCATTCCCCAGACTGAAGAACTTGGAGTCTGTTGTTGGAGGGCAGGAAGCATCCAGCACAGGAGAAAGATGTAGGCTGGGAGGCTAGCCTTGTGTCTCCTTTTCATGTTTTTCTGCCTGCTTTATATTCACGGGCAGCTGATTAGATTGTGCCCACCAGATTAAGAGTGGATCTGCCTTCCCCAGCCCAGTGACTCAAATGTTAATCTCTTTTGGCAACACTCTTGCAGACACACCCAGGATCAATACTTTGCCTCCTTCAAACAAGTTGACTCTCAGTACTAACTCTCACAATATTGACATAATCACTTTGGAAATCTGTTTGGCAATATTTACACAAGTTGAAAATACATGTACCTTATGACCTAGCAATTATACAATAGAAATGAATACAGATATTGACAAAAAGAGAGATACTGAAATGTTAACAGCAGTCCTAGTCATACAGCCCCAAAGTAGAAGTCATCTGATGTTCATGAGAACTGTGGTTAAAAAATAAGATACATTTATCCAATGTAATACTATATAATCATGAAAATGAACAAACTGCAACTATATGGATAAATGTCATAAATATAATATAGGGTGAAAAGAGCCAGATGTAAAAGTATACATAATGTATGATTCCATTTATATAATGTATTAAATTAAGGAAAACTAATCTATGCTCTTAGAAGTTAGGATAGAGGATGTACTTTGGGTGGAGATGGTGTAGTACTGAAAGAAAGACTGAAAGGGCCTTCAGGGGTGCTGGGAATGTGATGATGTTGAGTCTGGTTGGTGATGCCAAGGATTTGTTCAATTTATGCGAATTCGTCTAGGTATACAGTATGATATTTGCAGTTTTTTCTGTGTATATTATAGTTCAACAATACTTTTTTTTTCAAATGAGAGAAGCATCATGGACTAGAAAGCAGAAGACATTTTTTTAGCCCAAATCTTATCCCTTAAAAGTTATATAACCTGTTTAATTTATATGGCCTTTCTAGGTCTTGTTTTATTTATCTGTAAAATAAGGGAGTAATTACATCTACTATATGTGTTGACACTGAGTAGTTAAAGCCAGTTTGTCCTGAGAGATTTCCCCTAGAGCGTTACATTATAAATCAATGTGTAATGAACCAGGGAGAAATATAAAGGCTATCTTTAGAAGCTAGGATGAGTCCAGAGCTGCTAAGATCAACAGGAATTTGACTGGAAAATAACGTGTTCAGGAGAACAAGAGTTTGGTCAGCAAAGCCAGCAGAAACTGGAGAGTCACAGGACTAAATGTGGAAATGGTAGGGGGTCATCTTGAACACGGGCAGATCAGATGCCATAACCCTCATGACCAAAGAAGTGAAGGTGCTGTAACGTGACCGCCACATTCCCATATGAGAAGCTATGAAACTGACAAGATGGTTTTAGGTTTCAGAATCTCGTGACTTTTTTTTTTTTCTTTTTTGAGACATAGTCTCGCTCTGTCTCCAGGCACCAGGCTGGAGTGCAGTGGCGCGATCTCAGCTCACTGCAACCTCTGCTTCCCGGGTTCAAGCAATTCTCCTGCCTCAGCCTCCCGAGTAGCTGGGACTACAGGCGCGCACCACCACGCCTAGCTAATTTTTGTATTTTTTAGTAGAGACAGGGTTTCACCATGGTCTCAATCTCTTGACCTCGTGATCCGCCCGCCTCGGCCTCCCAAAATGTTGGAGTTACAGGTGTGAACCACTGCACTCAGCTCGTGACATTTTTTTTAACAAGATGAAGCATCTCCAAAGTGAATGCCTGCATTCATTCATTATTTATTAAGCAGGTATTGACACTGAGGAGGTTCAAAATACACCACCCTAAAGCATGCCACCCTGGCATATTGATTACTTCGACCTAAAAGAAATTGAGAACCAGCCAACACAGGAAAAGCTCTTCACCTCCCACTCAACTGCCTAAAATAAAGTATGAAACCCCTTTGTACAGAGAAATGTATATTTATAAAAGAAACGTTCATGAATAAAGGTATCTGGACCAGGAAGAGCACTGCTCTGAGAGAACTTTTATCAACTAAAAGGCTTATTTTTATTTTTATTATTTTTTTAAAGACAGGGTCTTGCTCTGTCACCCAGGCTGGAGTACAGTGGCATCATCATAGCTCACTGCAGCCTCAGACTCCTGGGCTCAGGTAAGTTTCCCACCTCAACCTTTCCAGTAACTGGGATTACAGGAGCTTGCCATTGCACTCAGCCTACCTGAGAGATTTTTACCTGCATAACAAGGCACTCTTAAATCATTATGTATTTCCTTCCTCACACTCCCATAATGTGTCTCTACCACCCACCAGAAGCCCCAAACTCCTACTCCTTTCTGCAGCTCAGGATGGTGTATAGCCTTCAATCGTCTGGCCATTTCATTGAGTCTTATTTTTCTATGTGTGAGACTCCCATCTGTAACTATGTAACTAACATATTGCTTGTTATGTATGAGTTCACATACTACAAGTATGTTAGTCACATATTTGCATGTAGATACTTGTAAATTATTAGTCTCCTGTTAATCTATTTTGTGTCTATTTAATTTGGAGACTAGCCAAAGGACCTAGGAAGGTAGAGGGAGGCAATTTTTCCCTTCCATACATCACCCTACTTATAGGAAGATATAAGGAGACAGGACAAGACCTGCCTTCCAGACATCAATAATCTGATAAGGAAGATAGTCATGGATATTAACAGTATAGAGTTAAGTGCTTAGACAGAGGTAAACACAGACTCCTGTGGGACCACTTAGAAAGGGGACCTAATTCATGTTTCTGAATTCAGATAAAGCCTTCTTGAAGAGAGATATTAAGATACTGATGAAGTCTTAGTAACTGAATTTCTGAACCCTCAAGAATAAGGGCTAGGCCTTTGACTGTGGCAAAGTTACTATTGCAAAAGTCACTTTACGAGAATTCTTGGCTGCCATCAACCTGTCACAGCTGTGACACAACCTTTGCCTGGTGGCAGTGTGGTATGAAAGAGATGAAGTCAGAGTCAGGGAAAAGAGGCAAAGCAAGAGCTAGCGATCGCTCAGGTGTGTTTGAGGATGAGTTTCTGTTACACCGTCAACGGTGCCCATGGAGTTATGGGTGGACTGACTAAAACATGCATCAAGATCCTTATAACTCCTTAAGTGGTTCATTTATTGGTTGCTTTATTTATTTTCTCAGGGATGTTATGACTTTGTTCATTAAGACTTACTCATCATATATTTATTGAAATTAGCTAAAAAATTTAATAAGCATTTCCTGAGTACCTCAGGGGTGCCTAAGGCTGCTAGCCAGTAGGGTGCTGCAATGAAAAAGCTTCTTTCCAAAGAGATGCAAATCCAGATATAGATGGAAGATGTAAAGAAATGTGCAGCTTGTGGTGTGCCAAGGTTAGAATGGAACAGTAACTTCTCTTAGGGGCCTGCAGGCCCTCTCAAACATGGGATAAAAAGAAAATTTTGGAATTCCTTCAAGGAAAATTCCAGCCACCACATTAGCACAGATAAGTAAATAAATGACTTGATAAGCAGGAAGATAACAGTATCTTAAAACAATAGCCAAAGAAATTAGAATCACAGGATATTCTCCTACAGAAACTAAAGATGGTATCTTAACATTCGTCTCTAAGTTGCTTTTCAGAAACCCAGACTCCTACCAAATGGATCCACCGACATGTAGACCTCTGAAAAGGGGAAACTGAGGACTGAATTCTGACCAGTGTTCTTTGTTCTCAATTTCTTTCTGAGGGACCTGGAAAAGGTCATACTCATGAGCCAGAGCTAATGTTCTTTTCTGCTGACCCCAAATTGTTAGACAAAGCTTCACCTTCTTAACCAATTGCAAATCAGGAAATGTTTGAATCTACCTATGACCTGTAAACCATCTGTTTCAAGATATCCTGCCCTTTTAGGTCAAACCAATGGGTAATCCTTATATATTGATTTATGGTTTTGCTTGTAACTTCTGCTTTCCTGAAATTTACTCCTGCTTTTAAAAACGCTTACATGCAAGCCATCAGGGAGTCTGGGATTTAAACAAGAGCTGCCTGATTCTCCTTGTTTGGCTCCCTGCAAATAAATGCCCTCCTTTCTTCTGCTGCAAACTCTACTGTGTTTTGGCCTTCTGCTGTTTTGGCCTTACTGTGCCTGGTGAGCAGATCTCAGTTTAGTTTGATAACAAAGCGTGGCTTAGACGGCTGTAACTAGAGGGCTAGCACAAAAACTCCCATCAGCATCTCTAAGTCAGCCAAATGAACACCCAATTTAGATAAGTTAGGTAAGTCCTTCTATTTGCCAAGCAACTACAACCTAGAGGTAATTACCCTAGTTCCAAACCAAATATCCACTTCAAGCAAACGATCTGTCAGATGCCTCCTCTCCCTCCATCACAGGATGATAAGTGCGACGATAAATTTACAAGAGGGAAAGGAGTCTGAGAAAGAACCCAGTTGTGAGTTATGTCTGAATTTTATTTTGAGGGACCAAGGATGGAAGTGCATACGAGGTAGAAAGAGCAGTCTGTGCTGCAACATAAAACAGAGATAGGAAGAGCCTTTGGTATCAATGAGTCTAGGAGGGAGTCGTCATCCAGAGAGACAGAGAAATCGAAATAAGGGTATGAGGTAGAATGCTTAAAAGCTTGGACTCCATCTGTACACAGGAGGAAAATATCTAGGAGTTTTAACTGACTCAAATCTAAGAAAGAACATGTTGGTTATTTGGAGACTGTACCGGAGGGAAGCCGTCAGAGGAAAGGGGACTAATCAAGTCAAGCAAGAAAGAGACATGTTTACTTTGTTCATATTGAGTTCCTTAGTTCTCTAGTTCACACTACCTTAAATCCTTCAAGGGACATCAAAAGCTAAGGCACATGTTACAGACCATTTTACCATACCAGGTTCTTTTTCTCATACTAGTTAGCTTAGCACTGTTTATGTCTCAGAAAAAGTAGTTGTTGGTGGTGTTTCATCTTAAAGCTATTTTGCAGAAATCCTAAAAATTTTTAGTCATCATCAATTTGGCATAAACAAGTTTTGAGGCCATCTTGCTGGATTTATTTTTAAAGCAGTGTGGTTTTCGTAACAGGAAGTAATTCGTGTGCTTTTTTATGGTTCATCATAAAAACAACTACTCATTTAATAAGATAATGCAACAAGAGCCTTGGATGCTTCATTGGGTAATGAATATCGCAGGATTCTTTCCAAATCAGCAACTCTGAGCAAGAGACAAACAGCAGTGTTTAAACAGTGAAGAACTTGAATAAGGAATTAATGGGGTGGAGAATTGCTGCTTTTAAGCTGAAGGGATCTCATAACCACCCCTGCAATCAAACAATTTCTATTCAGAATGATTTTTCTGATTGAAGGAAGTAAGACATTCTTGCACATAACTAGCCTATCCAAATTTAACTAAGTGTACACCCTCATACACACACACAAACACACACACACACACAGAGGAGAGAGAGAAAGAGAGAGAGAGAGAGAGAGAGAAGCCTCACAGAAGCCAGTTTCCAGAGAATGAAGATATAGTGTGCTTTCTGGAATTATTGACCACAGTGAAACACCTCAAGCAATTTCTTGCATTTAACATTCATTTTTCAAGTGTTGGCCCTAGACACAAAGCAATATTTCCTCCTTATGCAGTTTATTTCTTTCAAAACCGTGAAGAATGATGTAAACAAGCCCCCAGCCCTGTGGGTTTTACTAAGTCAGAACATTAAACATTTCGTCACTGATTTCTCTTAGTACATGTGTGTACATTGGGGCCTTTTGTTTCCTGATTGTTCATAATTATAGCTCTTTCACATATTCTGAGAACTCAAAAGGCAAAGTGAAGAGACAGCAGTAGTTTACATGTAGACTGTGTATAAATCAAATACAAGAAAATAAAATAAATGACAAAGTTTCTTAAAAACAGGTGTATGAGGTCAGGCGTGGTGGCTCATACCTATAATTCCAGCACTTTGGGAGGCCGAGGCAGGTGGGTCACAAGGTCAGGAGATCAAGACCATCCTGGCCAACATGGTAGATCCCCTTATCTATCAAAATACAAAAAACTAGCTGGGAGTGGTGGCACATGCCTATAGTCCCAGCTACTTGGGAGGCTGAGGCAGGGGAATCGTTTGAACGCAGGAGGCGGAGGTTGCAGTGAGCCGAGATTGTGCCACTGCAATCCAGCCTGGCAACAGAGCGAGACTCCACCTCAAAAACAAAACAAAACAAAACAAAATAATAAATAAAAAACAGGTGTATGAAAGCTCTAGTTATTCAAACAACTCATGCTCTCCTACCCAACGAAAGTATCCTTTACTTCCAAATCACTTAATGGTACATAGTTCCCAAAACATAAAGTTTCATGTCACCTGACTCAATATTCAATTTGTTCAATTCAGTAATGCTGCTGTTACTCCTAACATTATTCTTTTCTTAACAACATTTGACACAGATTATTTTAATAATTTAATTACTAGCTATCTAGTAATGGTCATGTTTCAGAAAAATATTTTCATATATCAAAGTTGGATATTGCTTCTCAAATTATCTGCATCTTTCTCTCATTCATACTCTTTACCTAAGAAGACAAGTTCATACATTAGAGAGTGAATATTACCACATGCAACTGTCCATCAACACCTGTGGTCATGTGGTTCTACATTGTGCAACTCTGAGTACCACTCGTACAGAAGACAATATGACCAGTGCTCCCTGAAGCTTTCAGTAATAAGGAATAATGAAAAATGGCCCTCAGCTACGTGAATGCCACTTTGTTGAAACTCAGTATGTGAGTGACAGTTGTCAGTAATGGAAGTCCACTGACCCCATGAATAGGAGAGAGGCAGAAATGAAGGTTAAGAACTGATGATGCTGAGTGACCATGGTAGAAACTAATTAATTCCTCAAATAATAATAAATTTGTCTCAAGTTTAGATTGTTCTTATGAATGTATTTGAAATCTTTTTTTCCCCTTTTAACTATTGTTCATGGTTCAGTTTGAAAAACATGTTGTGAACCCAGTGTGCTCTCCAATGGCCAATGAACTGGTTAAATTAAACTAATGCTTATTAATTGCTGAGTGAATACAATTGGGATTTAGTTGGCAATAAAGTATTTTGTATTAAGTTTCAAATCTATGGCTCATTATTCATGGTGGTGAAGAGGAGAGAGTACAGGGAAGGTTTGCAGAAACTAAGCTAGGTCCCCACAAGATGAAACCTATCTTGGAGGTATTTACCATATTCCAGAGCTAGTCCTCAATTTTACAGGACCAGAACTTTGATTTTTGTGAGTTCTTCCCTCTCAGGGATGTATTCGCATTAGCAAATATATACCAGAATGCTTATTTATAATAACAGCTGTGGCTGACTGTCACATAAACAGGCATACTCATGCTGGAAGAGCCATGCATCCCTGCCCAGTAGGCTGACAACATCAAGTGGCTTTATGTGAAGCCTGCTTCACATGCATAGACTCAGAACAAGGAGGGTTAATATATGGGTTTGATGAAAATAGCACATCTCTGCAATAAATGTACTTTTCAAATGGACTGACACTTGAACTTCGCTATCTGATCATGCTCTTTACTGGGCAAAATGAATGGACTACCACTGGTATTAGGGATTTCCTCTTTTACCCTCTAGGAATCCCTGAATTCACACAGCGCAATACAATTGACCAGGCTTCCACTTTCTCCATTACAATTCTGTCCTGATTTCCTAATATACTGGATCAGCCATGGAAGGAGGTCCTCTAGTTAGCATCAGAGGGCCTTCTGCACCCTTCTGAGATGCTCCTTACACACAGTGGATCACCCTTGTACCACACATTCCTGCTACATTGGCTACAGTTAATTAGAACAAGAATAAATGGGCCTGTAACCCAAAGGCATTTCTGTGCTGGCCAGCAGCCTACAAGGTAGCTTGATAAGCGACTCCTGTCCCAGATGATTCTGGGCACCAGTGACTTTGCCAACCTGTTTAGATCCTCTCACTCGGTGCATTTGAAGGAGAGACATCCAGAGAAGGAGACTGGCAATTGGGTCAACAGCAGCAAAAAGGAGGCAGTAGAAGGAATGGGGAGGAGCAAAAGTCATGAGGTAGCAAGCCTTAAATGAGAAGAAACTGCCAGATAAATGGGAGAGTCAACTGAGTCTGCAGTGCTGAGAGCCGAAGAAGCAGGAATGGAGAATTGTAGATTCATTTCAGTAGCAAAGCTTGGAAGATGGAGCCAAGGGTTTCCAGTTCTGGAGAGAGAGAGGTTCTGTTGGGTCACATCTCAGACAAAAGCCCCTGTTGAATCCCCAGGAGCTTTCCTGGTTCTCTAATCCCTGGTTATGAGGCTCCTGAGAATGTTTCCTGACTTCATTCCCTGTGATTTCTCTTTTTTTTTTCTTTTGTTTTTTTTTTTTGTGATTTCTTATAATAACTGTTCACTATTGGAGATAACTGAGTAAATCTTTGCTTTCTACTTTTTGAAAGAGTCTGATTAATAATTTTGAAATTACCCCCTGATCACATATTATTGAAGTGTCACAGTCACCTATTTAAATTCTCTTAGAGTTTGCTCCCACAGTTAATCAATAACACAAGTGGATTTTACTTGTCAAACTATTGGAGGCAAATTTATTTCCATATTCTCAGGTGGCATCTAATTGTTGTTGTGGTGTACTGACTCATGGTGCAAGTACAAGTCATGTAGATTCCTTTGAACTCCTCATTTTGCCTACAAGACGGGTTGCCAAATTGCAGGGTATTTCTGCCATCACCCCAATTAGTAGGACTGCAATCTTACTCTTTAAAATACAGTAGGAAAGTAGTTTTCTATTACTAGAAACCATAACTTTAAGAAGTGACATGCACTTAGAGTAATAAAACTTTGCTGTAATCATTAATCATTTGCAGCCAAATTAAACAGACACTGATTATGGCTTCAGTCTTCTACCCAAGAGCTAGCAGGTGGTTTATCTTTTACCTGCAGGGCATCATTGGCTGATTATTCATGCATACAATTTTATCACAGCAAAATAGCACATGAAGATTATTAAACTCTTAACCATATGGTTGGTATGAGAAGGTACCTCCAGCCTGGCCTACTCACACAATGTAGTGGTCAAATCCCAGAATGGAAAACAAAATTGGTAACGATAGAGAATACAAGCAAACCATCAAACACTCCGTAATCAGATGGGTAAATTCAAAAGAACAGTCATGATTTTAGTTGGTCTAATTTTTCATGACAAAGGAAATAGAACCAAGATGGACTATGACCGTTGTCTCTTTACAGTAGCTACCACCAGCACACACTCCTCCTTTTCTGAGTCACACTTGCAATCAGACCACATGTTGCCTATACCCTGGCGGCAATTAGATGCCACCTGATAATATGGAAATAAATTTGACCCCAGTAGTTTGATAAGTAAAATCCACTTGTGGTATTGATTAACTCCCATAAATGTCGGGCCTAGCAAGGTATCAAGTTGAAGTCATGACCTGAGATTCAAGGGCTGTAATGATGCTAGTCAATGAAAATGCTTAAAATTTTAGCAGCTAGGGAGCAATTGTCCTAAGGGAGAAGAACAGAAAGATGTGAAGGTTTTAGACAGAATTTGGTCAGAAGAGTATTTGACTGTAATAGCTTGGTGCTGTAGAATATCCTTTCTGGCCACAAAGCTAGAATGTTCTTTTCGTTCCCTGGATTACTTGGCATACGGAGGAAGTGTGATTTCTCCACTGGTGGCAACCCTGAGCATTCCCAGGCTACAGGGCTCTGTCCAGGTAAGAGTTCCTTCTTCTCCCTCGCATCAGAGGAGGTAGCTCTGAGTTGCATCATCACATGTGTGGCATGCCGTTGTGAAGAAAAAGGAAGAGGCATCCATCTGCCCAGTCATTCACCCTAATTTACTAAAGTTTAGAGAAGACAGGTTTATTAGTCCGTTTTCACGCTGCTGATAAAGACATACCCAAGACTGGAAAGAGAAAGAGGTTTAATTGGACTTACAACTCCACATGGCTGGGGAGGTCTCGTAATCATGGCAGAGGGTGAAAGGTATTTTTTACATGATGGCAGCAAGAGAGAATGAGGAATAAGCGAAAGCAGAGCCCCCTGATAAACCCACCAGATCTAGTGAGACTTATTCACTATCACAAGAATAGCAAGGGAAAGACCAAGCCCCATGATTCAATTACCTCCCCTTGGGTCCCTCCCACAACACATGGGAATTCTGGGAGATTTAATTCAAGTTGAGATTTTGGTGGGGACATAGCCAAATCATATCAACAGGGGATAGTTCCCTTGTGATTTTATTAAACAAAACACAGTTCTGTGTGAGCAGATTAATATATTTATTTATTAATAAATGATTCAATGAATTAATGATTCCATCAAGCAAGAAATATTTGGTGATTTAGAAATTTAGGAAAATTAAATCAGTTTTTGAAAAATAAATAAGATAAATTTGATGTTAACTTCCTAATATAAGCAATATTCCCAAATAAAAATGGTATCCATGCATCATAATTTGACTTCCATGAGTGGGAGAATACAACGGAAAACACGGTGTAAGGAGAGCATTGAAAGACATCCAGAACATATCCTTTTTAGCTGCCTTTGTTCTTGCTGTCATATATAATAATAAAATGTCTAAGAAGGATTTTTTATTTGTTATATATTTCAGAACAGTCTCTGTCATGTAAGGAATTCTGCTTCTGTTTAGGTATCTCAATGACAGTTAACATTCATTGTTGCAAAACAATTTTTTTTCTAGAATTTTAAATCAAGTTTCTAGGCTGCATTCCCCTCTTACCTCAAACCTCCCTGGCGAGGGGATCAGAGTTCTTGCCAGGGGTTATTTGCCATCACTGCCATCATCGTAGAAACAAATGATAATGCCGGAAATTCAAGGACTCTGACAAACATCCCACAAACCTCAGCAGAAGGGGTCTATGCCACTAAATCAAACTGAAGCTCAAGGTTTCCTCTGGGGTTTTTGTGTGTGTGTGTGTATGTGTGTTTAAATTATGAGGTTTGTGAGCCACAAACTGTGACAACTAAAAAGATGAGAACACGATTTCATATTGAGATGAAAGAAAATTTGTAACAAAGCCAAACTGACACTTTAATGATCTATGCATGAACTGTGTATTATATTTTATGTATAAATAAGCCAATCCTATCAATGAAAATAAGTCTTTTATGAATAGCTAAACTAAGCATTTCTGAGATAAACAGAAAGAAAGGAAAGAAGTCAGGGGCAGGAGAGATGTGGATTATAGAGTCAGCAGAATTGGGAAAGGCATCTGGGTGAACCCTCCCCTCATCCTGCCAGAAGGAATTGCCTATGCTTCATTTTCTTATCCTCTGCAGGGCCCCACAACATGGAGGTGCTGGATAAACTAGTGCAGTGCCCACAGTGAACGCCCAGTGCTTATATCTTATATTTAGCACTAAGCAAAACTGTTTATTAGGAGCTCCCAGAACACAGGCTATTGGTACCCCCCTTATATTCTTTAGAAAGGAAAGATAAACAGATGCCAGTTTTATAACTCATTAGCAGCTTAGATAGCAGGTGATGCCTCTCTATAGTAAATGAATCAGAAAAAGAAAAGCCTGTCTTAGGGAGGATTTTAATCCCCTTAAGTTGTCTTACGTGTCTGCTGAATGGCGGTATTGGGAGCCATATGAAGCAGCAAGGCACCATCACAGCTCAGTTTTCAGCACCAAGTCATAATACTTGTTAAGTCCATTGAAGCTGGGATCCAGATGGTGCTATCTCAGAGCCCAAGAACCATGATATTTACATAAGTTCACAGAACTTCTTCCTAAAAGTCCTGACTTTTCTCCTGTTGACTTTTTTCATACATTCCAGCTATTTTTGTACCAGCCTCTTTCTCTTTTGCATTTTCTTTTTTTAACTTTTATTTTAAGTTTATGGGTACATGTGCAGATTTGTTATATAGGTAAACTGTGTCACAGGAATTTGCTATACAGATTATTTAGTCACCCAAGTAACAAGCCTAGTATCCATTCGTTATTTTTCCTGATGTTCTCCCCCTCCCACCCTCTACCCTCCGATAGGTCCCAGTGTTGTTTCCTTCTATGTGTTCTCATTTAGTTCTCACTTATAAATGAAAACACACAGTATCTGCTTTTCTGTTCCTGCCTTAATTCCCTAAGGATAATGGCCTCCAATTCCATCCATGTTCCTGCAAAGGATATAATCTCATTCTTTTATATGGCTGCATAGTATTCCATGGTTTATGATGTAGTTTGTCTGTATCCCCACCCAAATCTCAAATTGTAACTCCCATAATTCCCACATGTCATGGGAGGGACCTGGTGAGAGGTACTTGAATCATGGGAGCAGATCTTTTCTGTGCTGTTCTTATGGTAGTGAATAAGTCTCACAAGATCTGATGGTTTTACAAAGGGCAGTTCCCCTGCACACGCTCTCTTGCCTGCTGCCATGTAAGACGTGACTTTGCTCCTCATTTACTTTCCACCATGATTCTGAGATCTCCCTAGCCATGTGGAACTGTGAGTCCGTTAAACCTCTTTCCTTTATAAATTACCCAGTCTCTGGTATGTCTTTATTACGACGTTTTCTTTATTCAGTCTACTATTAATGGGCATTTAGGTTGATTCCATGTCTTTGCTATTGTGTACTGCAATGAACATATGTGTACATGTATCTTTATAATAGAATGATTTATATTATTTTGGGTATATACCCAGTAATGGGGTTGCTGGGTCAAATGATAGTTCTGTTTTTAGTTATTTGAGGAATCGTCACACTGCTTTCCACAATGGCTGAACTAATTTACACTCTCACCAACAGTGTATAAATATTCCCTTTCCTATGCAACTTTACCAACAACTGTTATTTTTTTTTGACTTTTTAATAATAGTCATTGTGACTGGTGTGAGATAGTATCTCATTGTGGTTTTCATTTGCATTTCTCTAATGATCAGTGATGGTGAGCTTTTTTATATACTTGTTGGCCACATGTTTGTCTTCTTTGGAAGAATATCGGTTCATGTCCTTTGCCCACTTTTTTATGGGATTATTTGTTTTGGCTTGTAAATTTGTTTAAGTTCCTTACAGATTATGGATACTAGACCTTTGTTGAATGTATAGTTTGCAAAAGTTTTTTCTTATTCTATAGGTTATCTGTTTACCCTGTTGATGTAGTTTCTTTTGCTTTGCAGAAGCTCTTAAGTTAAATTAGATCCCATTTGTCCATTTTTTCTTTCTTAAAAAAATGGTTTTTTGTTGCAGTTGCTTTTAGTGTCTTCATTATGAAATCTTTGCCCATTCCTATGTCCAGAATGCTTCCAGGCTTTTTATAGTTTTGGATTTTACATTCAAGTCTTTAGTTCATCTTGAGTTGATTTTTGTATATGGTATAAGGAAAGGGTCCAGTTTCAATTTTCTGCATATGGCTAGCCTGTTATTTCAACATCACTTATTGAATAATGAGTCCCTTCCTCATTGCTTGTTCTTGTCAGTTTTGTCAAAGATCAAATGGTTGTAGGTGTGTGGCCTTATTTCTGATCTCTCTGTTTTGTTCCATTGGTCTATGTGTCTGTTTTCTTACCAGTACCAGGCTGTTTCGCCTACTCTAGCTCTGTAGTTCACTTTGAAGTCTTTTAGTGTGATGCCTCCAGCTTTGTTCTTTTTGCTAAGGATTGCCTTGGCTATTCGGGCTTTTTTTTGGTTCCATATGAATTTTGAAATCATTTTTTCTAGTTCTGTGAAGAATATTGGTGGTAGTTTTATAGGAATAGTATTAAATCTGGAAATTGCTTTGGACAGTATAGCCATTTTAATAATACTGATTCTTCCTATCTATGAGCTTGAAATGCTTTTTTCCATTTGTTTGTGTCCACTGTTACTTCTTTGAGCAATGTTTTGTAGTTCTCCTTGTACAGAACTTTCACCTCCCTGGTTAGCTGTATTTCTAGATATTTTGTTTTATTTTTGCTGCAATTGTGAATGGGAATACACTCCTGACTTGGCTCTTGGCTTAACTGTTGTTGGTGTATAGGAATGTTGGTGATTTTTGCTGTGATTTTTGCAATGATTTTGTATCCTGAGACTTTGCTGAAGTAGTTTGTTAGCTTAAGGAGCTTTTGGATTGTGACTATGGGGTTTTCTAGATATAGGATCATGTTGTCTACAAACAGGAATAGTTGTTTGCCTTTCTCTCTCTCTCGTTCTCTCTCTCTCTTTGGATGCCTTTTATTTCTTTCTCTTGCTTGATTGCAGTAGCCAGGACTTCTAATACTGTGTTGCATTGGAGTGCACCAATCTCATTTAAAAAAACCTGAAATCCTCTCTACAGCTTCCTTCTCTGTTTAGCTTTTTACTATCCCCCTCTTTGTCCCATGATGTTGCAACAGGAAAGTCTAAATCTAACCCCTAGGGAAAGATCCCTTCATGGATGAGCAGAGCGAAGGAGAAATTGAATAAGGAGGGTCCTTGGTTGTCACAGGTAAGAAAGCCCAAGAGTAATTATATATTATTTCTTGCCCCCTAGCATGTTTTGCAATTATGTTGTTTTACCAACACCAGCACTAATGAAATAAAATTTTCCTAGGAAGCAAGAAAGGGAAAGAAAAGATAATTTTAGAAACATATACAATGTTCTGTAGAAGTAATAAATTCATATGATTATACATCCTCATGGATTCACAATTCAAAAAATACAAAAGTGAATACTACAAAAATCTCCTCCTCTGTCTGTTCCCAGACACCCTCTTCCGCTGTCTGGGGGCAACGGCTATTATCAGCTTCCAGTGTTTCCTTGAAGCGATATGATATGCAGGTACATGTGAACATATGCTCTCTCCCTTCTTTCCACCTAGTAGTAACATTCTCCACCTGCTGTTCTGCACCTTGCTCTTTCTCCCAGTGATTAAACTGGGAGGTGATCCCCTATTTGTACCAGGAGAGATATTTCTTACTTTTGTGGGTAAATAGGATTCAAATGTGCCGACTGGTATAAGAGAGGCAAAGTAAATGGTGCTGACAGTTTTCCCACCTGTGTTTTGCATTAACTGAAGATTAGATGAAGTGCAAAGAAGATGAAAATCAAAACATTTTTATTACAGTTAAAGCCTGTATTGGAGAATGCAGCCCAGGTGCACAACACAATGATTTCCTAACATGGAACCCTCAAATTGGGCATATTTACCAACCCAGACACAGGCAGCTCAGATAGCCACAGGCCTTCCTACACAATGCCTGCCCTAAAGGGCTCATGACCTGGTGGAGCAGATCCAAATGTGTGCAGGAAGATCCCAAGGGAAAGCTGGACAAGGGGGCTCAGCTGTACTGGACCCAGTTTCTCACTTAAACTCACGAATTAGACAGCTCAGTTTAGTAAACAGTGGGCAAGAAATTAAGAATGTTTAGGAAAAACTCTTCCTGATGGAAACAAAAGAAAATGGCAATAACATCGCCCTATAACCTCCACGTTATAAATAATTTGGTTGGATCATCCCTTATTGTTAGACATTTAAGGTGCTTCCAATCTTTTGCTATTGCAAAAATGTAACTAACGTGAATATTCAAAAACAAATAACTTTGTACATATAAAATTTCATGGATATGAAATGATTAAATCGTGGGGGTGAGATTGCTGGGTAAAAGAGTATGTGCATTTAAAATCTTGCTAGATATTGCCAAATTGCCCTATACAGAAGTTATATCAATCTCGTAAGAAACTTGCAAAAAGGTCGATTTCTGCACACACTTTTCAATGTGATATATGAATAAGGTATTACCAAGACCTTTCATCATTGCCAGCCTAATATACAGAACTTGGTATCTTTATGATCTTATAATTTGTTTTCTGTTATTATGAGTAAGGTTAAATACTTAAATTAAAATAAGTATTTTTATTTTTTTAAAATGTGAATTGCCTTTTCATATCTACTGTCCATCTTACCATTGAATTGCTGTGGGGTATTTTTATATTAATTTCTAGATATTTTTATATTTTAGAAACATTTTAATTATCATATAAATAGCAGATCTTTTTTTTTCTGAGTGGTTGTATTCTTTTCATATTGCTTACGTTGGTTTTGCCATGTTGAATTTACTTTTAAAATAATCTAATTTATAATACTTTTCTATTATGTCTTCTGAATTTTGTGTCATTCTTAGAAAGACCTTCTCTACTCTCAATTATTCAATATTTTTCCCATATTTCTTTAAGTACTTTTATAGTTTCATTCTTTATTTATATTAAAATCTTTGAACAATTTGATTCCAATGAGTAAGAATTTAACTGTTTTCCTTCCTGGATGACTATCCAGTATCATTTATTAATAAATACATAATAATTTTTTATTATTTTAAAATTCTAACAGGTATTGATCCCAGGTTAACAGAGTCAGGTAAGTGAATGTGGTTAAAACTTGCAGATAAAAGCTTCCAAGCTGGACATCATCCATCTGAAAGTATTGTCCATATAGGTTTTTTCTTTAACATTTTTAAACATAAAGAAATTTACTTGGGCTTGTTGTGAGGGTTATATGAGAGAACAAAGTTTGGGAGACTATAGCAGTCATTAGTATTAATTTATTGTTTAATAATGTAAAGACCTATTTTAGCTCATCCTTTCCCCCTCCCCCTGCAATGACCTCTGATCATGGATAACGGTACTATTGTTTGTATTGCACTTAGGAAACCCAAAAGAAGGGACCAAAATCCTTCAGAAATCTTTTCCATGGGGATACTGAAGCAGAGATAGGTCTGCTCCAAATTTTGGGAGGGGGGGCATGCTTACAGGAGTCACGTGGCTGAGCTTAGACATAGCTTAGTAGAAATTACGTTTAATGTTCATATTTAAGACACAGACTCAGCAGCAGAACCTTAACTTTTGTAGAAGTAAATAGTTAGAAAGGTGTTTTTGGTTTCCTATTAGTTTGAAGGTAAGAAACAGTGAAGTGATACTGGAAGATATAAGACATACTTTGTGAAAAATACTGGTGTTCTCCCCACTGTTTCTCAAACAAAACAAGAAAGAAACATCAGGCACCACAAATGTATCTCTTATATTCTGAAATACATCTAGAACGATAGGTTTGCCAATTTTTCTTAGTATCGGATTCTAGAGACGAACAATGAAGAGAACTTCTTTTAGTAATCGCAGCCTTCCTTCCTGTTTAGTTTTTTTTCTATCCTTTGTGTAAATGAAAAATAGCTGATGATAATCTGTGACTCCATATTCTGGAAAATAATAACTAAGTGTATCTCAGTCTTTTCTTATAAAAATAACAGTTTTTTTTATGTTCCTCCCAAATGTTTATTGCAGATTATTCTGCTAGGGAAGAATGAGGGAATTAGAAACAATTATCATGAGACACAAGGTGAGTTCATCACAGAAAAACAAAAATGAATCATCATTAGTGGTTGGTGAGTGTACTTTGTAAATAATTCAATATTTAGAATGTTTAATTACTCCTCAACAGTGACTCTTGACAAAATATAGCATTTGTGGATGATACCAGTAGATGTTGTATTAATTATGTGATATAGGTTGGCGAACTAAAGATTCAAAAGTTTTGAGATATGTATTAATGATGAAAGGTAAAATTAATATTTTGCTATTTTGATGCTTAATATGTTTTCTGTTAAAAGAAATTCAGTGTTAATGGAAGAGTGACTCGGGTAGAATTACAAGATCATAGGATTTCAATACTGGAATGAACTTAATACAGCATCCTGTTCAACTTGCCTGGCTTTACCCATTAGGAAGCCAAAACTCAGATTCACAGAGGAATTTGCCCAGGTTGTCCAGTGTGTTGACAGTCGTGAAGAAAGTAGTATCTGAGTATCCTGAGTCTTAGTCTAGTGCTTACTTCACAACACGTTGTGTACCTTTTAAAGCAAATGTATTTGAATGACAGTAATGTAGAATATATTTTGCACTAATTTTTTGTCTTCACTCCTTTACTTATGATAACAGGTTTCAACAGCATTTTCTGACACAGTCTGGATATGCGAAGATCATATCATGCACGTTTTTAAAGACAGTTCCATTTTCAGATCTTCTTTTTCATTGAGTCTAAGTGAAGCTGGGATCCAAATTTGATTTTTTTACTACCTTACACAGAACAGGCAATCCATAAACATCTCTTAACTGATGCAACCAACTGTCCCCACAATAATTTAATCACAGAAGCAAACTAGACACATGTTCAGTTTGGCATTTCTATAAATAACCCCATGCCCCATTTGGGAAATGTGCTTTATAAACAGCAAGTCTTGTTCTAAATGGGACTTTAAAACTCACCCCTCATGTCAAGTAGGGATTAACTTTTGACACTGGTTCCAGGTTATTGTTCTAGAAAGAAGCTTTTGCTGAGAGCAGGGATGAGGTCATTAGTGGGAGACAACTTTGTGCACTGAAGCAATAGAGACAAACAGGATGACTTTCCTTCCAGGGTTTCAGCAGTGCCTCATTGTTCTACTTGTCTGAAGACTTCATTTGGTCTTTGCAGGCTTGGTATGTGAGTTGAGGATGTCAAAGAAAATAATATATATATTTTTGGTAAATAGGGCAAGAATCATCTGGTAGATTGGAGTGGCAGGTGTTGGTACCGATTAACGACCTGTTCAGAGCAGTTCTCTTGTACATGCTCCTGTCCCTTTTCTGAAAGATACCTAGACTTTCTTTAAAGCAATCTCAGTGGTCTCAGCAGAGGAAGGTTATTACTGCTGTCTTCCAGTCCACAAACCGCTGTCCTCGATGCCCGATGACTTCAGTAGTTGTTTGGTTATAAAGAGTGTATGCTCTGTGGTGCTCCAAAGTGGAAATGACTTATCAGAAATGTATTCATCTCTATCACCTGCTTCAGAGGCAGGCTTGTGAATGAGGGATGTGAAAGTCAGGAAGGGGCTGGCTTTTCGCTCCCCAACCTGCATTCCAATTATGTTTGGTTTGAGAAATTTGCTTTTTGTTGAGTACCTATGAACTAGAAAAAATGTCATAATGCAAAGCCACTGTAACACTGTGGCACAGAAAAAAATAGATATAATTTATATTCCATTACAGGGGATTAGATTTGAGTCTGTAATTACAAGGTACCTGGCTCTAGGACCTGTCTGCCCTTGTCTTGATGGTCTTGTTGCTGTAAAAAGGACCTGGGAGACATGTTCTTGCATTTCATGTTCAGATTGTGATTGCCGAAGACACAGAAGGTATATATCTATCCCCAGAATGCAAACAGGAGACTTAGCCTTTCAACCTTATTTTTATTTCCCTTGTATATTTTTTAACATATGAACACACAGATATGGAAAGCAGTATACAATTTTACTGTTCTTGTCTAATATGTAAAACCATGACTATCAATTTTCTTACTTTCATATAATTAATTTGTATAAAATTTTATGCCTATAGATTCAAATTATATTTTTACAAATATTGTGTATACATCTTTTCCAGAAAATTTGGTCCTACTAAATGGAATAATGATTTATGAAGGTGCATGGTCTGGAATTTGTAAGATTTCCAAGTCAGTATCTTTGAGATCCAGGCACCTTCTTATATGAAAGAGAAATTTCATTTTTCTCTATGTCCTTCTTTTTTTCTACCCTAATGGGAGGAACTCAAGGTATTCAGGTAGGTAATATTTTTGTGGTTGAGTCATAGGATTTTGCATATATAGAAAAAGGATTAACCTCCATTAACTTCACCCGAGTGCCCCTTGGGGACTTGCTTTGAGACTGATCTATTTATAAAATGCAAGGAAAGGGAGAAACATAAAAGAGAATTTTCTTCTGACAAGAGAGAAAGAACTCAAACTGCAGCTTTGACAATTAATGTTAAATAAGTAAGAATATTTTTGTTTAAAAATCACAATGTCCAGACTGGCATGGGTGTAGTGCTAGAGGAAAATTCCTTTCATCAATGAGCAGGAAGATCAATCTACCTCCCCCAAGTCTGGATGGTTTAGGTAGCTGATTAAAAGCTGGCATCAGAAAATGCCCCAAATGATTTTTCCAAGAAATGGGTAAAATTAATCTTTTTGAGTGCAAACATTTCTTATTACAGGATGTCTCTGAATGGCCAGAAATGTGTAAATGACCTTTTAAGAAAGTGGTTGTTGTGTGATAAGTAGAAAGGTGTTGCCAGAAGTTTAACTGAGTAAATAATGGCTGGAACATCCAGTTTCAGATAGTCCGCCTGACTGCAGGATAGACGTAGGCATAGCCCAGTGAGAAAGATGACCTTCCTCTTCCATGATGCCATACACCAGTGTTTAAAACCCAGTGAGCCATTGCAGGTATACATTGTTGAGACATTGATCACCACCTGTGGGGGGTCTGTCCTGCAGACCCTGACTCAGCAACAGATGAATAAATACACTCATGCACTAGAATACAGTGAATTGAGTAGGCTAGGGAGGTTGTCAGCTGCTCTCAGAAGGTGATTGCAGCTAACCAATCCCTACTCCCTGTTCCCAATTTATTCAGTGTAGATTTAATAACAAAGGTTCTAAGTCAATGTGCTTGTAGATAATTAACATGCTTAAAAGAGTGGTTTTAAGAATGATAAAAGCTTTTGGTTCAGAGCCCAGAGTAAACACCATTAACAGGTAATTCCCCTTTGACCTCACTCTGAGAGGGCCATCAGGCACCAAGTTTGCAAGTAGTTAGAGACAAAGGAATGTAGGGTAAACAGACTTTACTGGGGAAGCTTCTATTATCTCAAATCTAGGCTCTGTGACCTAATGCCCTAAGATAAGGACTGGCTGCCTTCAGCCTGTTTCATAAACCTTTTGGCCTTTCAAAAGGTTTGAAAATACATCTTACAACTTTCCATAATACTTCCCTTAATATTTTGAACCACTCTAAGTGAATCTCAACACATTGCGGAAGGTATTGTTGGTAAATATGTTCTTGCCAATATGCATATCCCTGCAAATGCCTCATGATCATACACAAATACACACAGCCCATGTTGCAGCTGTAGCAGAAATTATTCAGATATATCACTCAAACATTGCAGGTTTGAGTTTTAGAAACTAAATAATCATGCTTCTTCCTATATACCCTTTCTCAATCAAGAAGATGAAACACAAATGGAAAAGGTCTCTCTCCCGAGGCTACTTTGCCTGTAAGGATGCTAGACTTGAGGCAAGAAGCAACAGAACTTTCCTTCCTTCCTGAGTGCTAATCATTTATCTCCCAAAAACCCTTGTCTTCCATCTTCCTTACTGACTCTTGGGTCACTGACAAATGCAGGTGACATCCAGTTTTCAATTTCTGCTTTCAATTTCAGAGTCTTTATTGGTATGACAAGGTGTCCAAGTGTTGCCAAAATTAATACATCATGACTGTGTCATAGTATAAGCAGTGTTGGTGTCTGTTTCATATTATTTATTATTTCTGTGACAGTGACAATACTGACTGCTTATATGGCTGTCCTAGTCTTTATTCTTTTAGCCAAGAAGTGTGAAGATCTACACATCTCACTTACTAACTCAAGTCAATTTACTAGTTTTCATAGTTGGTGGGAAAAGTAATCTCCAACTTTTGTGTGGTCAGGGCAGATGAGGAGACCTGATTCCAGAAGCCAACATTGTTGTGGCCAAGGACACAGTCCTCCTGCATTCAAGTCCAGGCTCCACTGCTTCATAGGAGGCAAGTTTCTTAACCTCTCTGAATCTCTGTTTTCCTGTCTGTGTACCTTTCATACATTTATTTTTATTTTTTTGTTCTTTTTTAAGACAGAGTTTCACTCTGTCACCCAGGCTGGAGTGCAGTGGCACGATCTTGGCCCACTGCAATCTCCACTGCCTGGGTTCAAGCAATTGTCATGCCTCAGCCTCCCAAATAGCTGGGATTACAGGTGTGAACCACCATGTCCAGTTAATTTATTTTGTATTTTTAGTAGATATTGGGTTTCACCATGTTGGCCAGGCTGGTCTTGAACTCCTGACTTTGAGTGATCTGCGTGCTTCAGCCTCCCAAAGTGCTGGGATTGCAGGCGTGAGTCACTCCTCTCATAATATTTGGTTTATTCAGAAAGAAATAAAAATACTTAAAAAACAGGTAAACCAAACAGGTGTGATATGCAAGATGTACCAGAAAAGGAAACCTGGAGGAGTTGTTTGGATGATACAGTAATCAGATCTGAGATGAAGAGACCTTGCCCCTGGGATTGAGAGTGAACAGGGCGGATCAGCAAACACAGCCACAGCTTTGAGGACTGAACAAGGGCAGGAATTCGATTAGGCCAGGCTGTGGCAGCTGGCAGGGAACCCTTTCAGGAAGAGGGTCCTCCCATCAGAGCTTTTTCCTCCCAGACTCTTTGGCTCTCACTATTTTTTTCCTATTCCCATTTCCTCCTCCATTCTTCCTTTCCACCTTCATAGCTGTCCTAATGAATTCCAAATTGGAACTTCTCCCCTATCTTCCTTATTTTTATAGTTTTCACACATTAGAGACTTTCTAATTTCTATATAAGATTTCCAATACATTTTAAGGATTTGTCTACCGTAATTTCTCCCCTCTATTTAGTGGAGCCCAACCCTCTGTCAGTTTTAGCTTCAGGAATGTGGCAGATTATGTGCACAGAGTGTGGTAATAATGCCTCTGATCCCTGTATGTATATCCCTGTGACTTGCTGCTTCTCCCATTGAGATTTGGAGCTTATTTCCCATCCTCCACCCCCTTGAGTCTGTGCTGGTCTTGTGACTGCCTATGGCCAACAGGATGTGGCAGAAGTGACACTGTAAGAATTTGGAAGCTTCTGCTCTCACCGTCTTGGAATGCTGCTCTGAGACTACCGTGTTAAGGTGCCGTGTATGGCCATGTGGTGGGGAAGTCAGCCTGCCTGACTGAATCCTATACAAATCACCAGAAATGTGAGAGGGGCCATCATTCAACTTCCAGGTGACTACAATGGCATGAATGACTTGGCAATTGCTGAACCACAGAAGCATAAGAAAATCAACTGCAGTTATGTTAAGCAACTAAGTTTTGGATGGTGTGTTTTGCAGCAATAAAGAACTGAATCAAACATTCTGATGAAATGTGGCTTTAGATCATTCCCTCTTGTTTGTCATTAGATGTAGCTGTGAATTCACAAACTGGCAGGTGGCAGTCACAGTCAAGGCAGAAAATAGCAACTGAGCAGGTAAAAATCCCTGGACCTGTCACTCCTCAAGCACTTCCTTCCTGCAAATAGCAGCATAATTGGCACCAGCAGTGTTCCTGTAGAAGACACAATTCTTTTCACTTACTGTGCAAATATGTATAGCATAGGTCACAATTTCATTTTTACCTTTTATTGGTAGTTACTATCAAGACCAGTGTACATGATCCTTCCAATACTAGATTATTTTCAGTGAAACTTCAGGAATACAGGTATTGACAAGATTTTCTTGTCTGCAAAGAAATGCCTTCTTGTATTAGAAATGAAGGTAGTTGAATTGCTGTTGTAACTTCCAGAAGCAAATGGTGTACAGAAGAGAAAGGAGACAGAGCAGGAGTGGATCCATACTGAGCCTGTGTCACATCAAATGACTCCTAAGTCTAGAACTGTAGGGGTTCAGTAAGGATGGTAGGAAAAATTTTAAAATAGACGCAAAGCTTCTTGGAAGACTGGGAAGCTTTTGGAAAAGCCTCGGGAAGGAATGAGCAGAAGGCAGCAGTTCTTACCCAGAGGCAATTAGGCAGGAGTAGGAACAAGGGAATGTAAGGGAGCTTGTTTACTCATATGGTCCTAAGACCGACCTTTGAACATCCATGGGCACATGACTGCTCTCTACTCGGAGGGTCAGCAATGTTGTTTCCCACAAATGGTACTTGCTTTAGGCCTTGGAACCTGGCCTTTAATCATTTGTAGTACTGCTCTCTCCAGGGAAGACAACCATGTTAATTATCCAACAAGTAAAGTATTGGCCAGGGCTTATACTTTAGTTGTTGGATGATGAGGTGCTGTGGAAGATATGGGGACACAAGCTGGGGAGCTGGGGCCATGGAATGGCACTCAGGTGAGTCTGAGGGACAATGATTATTTCCCAACCAGTATGGAATAATGTCAAAGTGTGTTGACTCAAAACCTTTGTCATTAAATCTATATTGAATAAATACCCACAGTGCCAGCTGGTGAGGGCCACAGCTGTTATTTACAGCACCCGCCTCAGGGTCTGTGAGTGGCCCAGACCCCTAGTCTGCTCTTTCGCTAGATGTCTGTGTCCGAGTGTATTTGTTCATCGGTTGGTGGGTCAGGGTCTGCTGGTCAGACCTAGCATAGAACCAAACACAGCTCCCAGGAATTTGATTTTGGGTATGATAGTTCAGGGCACAGAAACTTAAACATCCACCAGGGTAAGAGTAATCACATTAAAAGATATAGTCATTTGGGTAAACAATAAGTGGTGGAGAATGCTGCACAGACAGCATATGGAGTGTCCAAAGGGGGCAATTGCTGCTCTGCCTCTGTGGGTTTTTTGGAATAAAAGCCCAATGTAGCCAAGACCTCCAGTTTTTCAAGAGCAGCTGAAAGTTTGGAAGTGAAAACTATTAGATAAATTCATGGAAAATTTCAATGCTGCCTGATAATTTTAGAGGAATGTAAAACCCTGAGAAGGCCTCATAAATCATTCCTGAAAGGTATTTCTTTGTGATCTCTGATAAATATAGTCAAAAATGGCATTTACTATATTTAACAGCTGGTAGATTCACAATGTTTAGCAGCTGGTATGCCACCTATAGCCATAGTGCTGGGCCCTGTTTGGCCAGGGCTTATACTTTAGTTATTGGATGATGAAGAGCTGTGGAAGATACTGGCACAGGGGCTGGGAAGCTGGGGCCATGGAGGGGCACTCAGGTGAGTCTGAGAGGCAATGATTATTTCCCAACCAGTATGGAATAATTTCAATATCTTAACAAATGGTAGGGTCTACTCCTATGTACCAGATGCTTATCAGCCCTGTAGCAAAGAGAGTGAGTTCACAGTATCCAATGGTATTTTTCAGTCTTTTATTTTCATTTCCACTATTGAAAGCAAAAAGATTAATGTAAAATTCTGCTGTTGACTATTATAGCTGTTCTTGCTGTTGTTCCCAAATGGCTCCTCTATTGCCCAGCAATTGTCTCCATGGCAACTGCTTATGTTTTTGTAAATCTCAGATTGCAATGAGATGAGGAGGAAGCAGGAGTAAAGGAAAATCTTTATAAGCCAAGATTTTCTTTTAAATACGAAAAAGTTCCTAATTAAAGTGCAGATCCTTTGCTTCCCAATTTATAACCATACCTTGAGTGTCTGAATACTGGTTATTACCCAGACAAATGAAATGTCAGCTTGATCAATCAAATATTTATTAAACACCTACTGTGTATCTAGCACTTTGCCTGGTGAATCAGGAACACACAAGTAAAATCAAGCTCTAAAAGACTGTCACAGTTTATTGGGAAAACAAAACAGATAAGAAAGAAATACCTGAATAAAAGTACAAAAAGATAGTGGATTGATCTGAGTGGAAATTTGTGTTGAAGAATGATGACAGGCAAGCTGAGGAAGGCAGAAAAATTTGGATTGTGAGCTGACAAAGCTTACCTTCTGGACCTAAGTACTCAGGTTTGACTTAAACCAGTCTCTTCTCTTTCCATAAGATGCTGCCACCGCTGTTCTCACCACGCCCCATAGTAATTGTTAGAAGCCCAAATTTCCCAGATAGTTCTCCATCATCCCAGTACAGGTTGAACATCCTCAATTCAAAAATCTGAAACCGGAAACACTCACAAATCTGAAACCGGAAACACTCACAAATCTGAAACCTTTTGAGTGCTGACATGATGCTCAAAGGAAATGCTCATTGGAGCATTCCAAGTTTCAAAATTTCAGATTCGAGATGCTGAACTGGTAAGCATAATGCAAATATTCTAGAATAGAAAGAAATCCCAAGTGAGAGCACTTCTGATCCCAATCATTGCAGATAAGGAGTATTCAACCTGTATATATATATATATATATATATATATATATTGTTGAGCATACTGCCTAACTTGACCTGATCTATCTTCCTCCCGCATCATTTTCCCACACACTTGGATTGTGCTCTCTGTAGAACATTGTAAGTCAACAATAACTGCCTCTAACAAACCTCAATCCCTCTTCTGAACATTACCTTCATTCATCATCTAGCTATCACTGAATGTTGCTGCCCCCTGGAGACATGGCCTCCCTTGAAATACCGAATAAAGTATCTCCCACCTGCCTTCACCCCAAACCCATGTACCAGGACCAGCAGGTGAGTTTATCACCCCTTTGCTCTCCATTTACTTTTTAAAATTTTTTATATTCCTTATTTATTAAAACAAAACAAAACAAAACAAAAAGAACAAAGAAAAAAAAACAGGCCTTTTGAAAATCAGACTGCCGTATTGCCCCTCCTTGTTGCTATCTGTGGAGCCTTCCAGGATATAGCCATTATGCATTAGTAGTGGACCACTGTTGTCTTCTCCAATATTATTTCTGCTATAATTCTGGGCAATTTCAAATTCCAGGTAGAGGATTTATCTAACACATTGACCCGTTAGTTTTGTGGCCTCTCCAACAGCAATGATCTTTTACTCCATATCAAATTATGCACTCCATGGATACATTACAGATTTTATTACCACCCTAAATTTTGCATTTCTGAAACTCAATTTCAGGTATCCAACTTCTAAATTCCATCTCTCATCCTTTTGAGACAGAGTAAGGACAGACTCGGTGCCATCTTCTTCTGCACTACCTCCTTGTCAGCACATTCTTGCTGACTACCAGACCTTATACCATGACCCCATTGGCACCATACCCTCCGTTCACAAGAGCTTGCAAGCTGCAAATTATCTTGAAAGACCAAGATAAGTAGTATTCCTCCATACATCCTACCAACAGCTGGTAGCCCCAGTACACACATGTGCACAAAGCCTGAGAGTGACTGATTCTAACTCCTAGGTTCATTATAATATGAAAAATCACATCCAAGGATGGAGATTTAATATGCCAATGAGGCATGCAACATGTGAAGAAGCATGGTATCCAACTGTACAGGCACTGATGGATCCTGCCACTGCATGCTAAAACATCTCTCCCTTCCTGCTATAGCCCCTCTAATACTGTCCGTCCAGCTCCCTTTGGGAAGCCAGCCAGATAATTTTTCCTCTTATGCTGACTCCCTTGTGCTCAAGCGTAAGCCCCAGTAAAGCCTTGTCTGGGAAACATTTTGGCCTCATGTCAATTCGGTATTGCTTGAGAGCCTAAGGGCCCATGGTCAATAACATTTTTAGCTCTTTTTCTACTATTGCTAGCCCAACAAACTTTCAAACACTTTGAGACATATAGCCTCTCAACTCTATCAAATTTACTTCCCTTTACTCCCTTTTTTGTTACCTCTCCTCACTCATAAAAAATATTTACAGTAATAATATTTCAAACATAAAAGATGAAAAAAGATTAATGTGCTGAAAATCTATTTTTGCATTATCTGAACTAAAATATGAAACTCCTTTTTGATCTCATTTCTACCTCCACGGCTTCCAAAGTAACTACAACACTGCATATTTTTTCATGTTTAAATTATCTTTTAAAAATCATTTTCAAGTACCCAGTTCTACTTTTAATACAGATGCATGTTTCCCTAAAGATATATAAAGTTGTTTAGCATATTTTTAGATTTTATAAGAATTGTTTCATACTGTATATATTCTACAAAGTGTCCTTGTTGTTCTAAGTTATGTTTATATAATCTACTTTTATTCATAGGTGGAACTCAGTTTCACCATTTTCATTTGTTGTACATTATTCTGTATAATAATATGCCACAATTGATTCGTTCATTCTTCTATTAATGGGCATTAGGTTGTTGTTATTGTGGAGGTTGTTTTTTTCTATTACAAACAATTCTGATCATATGGATTCGCTCCTTTAATTTGTTATTGTGTCACACTATTTAATCTAATTTGCCTATTGAGAAAAGAAAAATAGCTCACAGCATTCTGAGCTGTGTGAGGTATGCAAAATGTATCAGGCCCAGAGAAACGCCAGTATAGGACTTCAATCATTCCTTCCCTGACATACCCATGCCTGGGGCCAGTAGTTTAAAGGCATTTTGTTCCTCACTACCTGGAATTTGTAATTCAAAGAACAATGTATAGCCAATAAATAGCTTATGTTATTTTAATGTAAATTCTTGGTAAAAATTTTAGAATCTGCCTCTTATTTTCCTTTATAAATCCACTTACAACTCATGCTAATCAGAGTGTATATTCAGGGCAATTTGGAACTATGCTCCCGGTTTGCAATCCTCAAGCTTGGCCCAAATCAACTCTCTATTTATATTAAATTTGCTTCGGGTCCATACTAGTGGACTCTCAGAATGAACCCAATTAGGCTATATTGAATTTATTTTAAAAACCTTGTGTATTTAATTTGATAGAATGTTTTTAATCTATGTTCATAAATGCGATGACATGTGATTTCCTTTCCTGTGCCTGTGCTCTTTAGGGAAACCTGTATTAGAAAATCAGACTCGCCAACCTCATGTGAGTTACACAGATTGTTTCTTCTGTTTCTATTCCCTGGAAGGCTTTGAATAGATTAAAATTATATATAACTTGAATGTTCTGTAGGTATCACCAATAAAAGGCTTAGTATTGTGTGTTTTTTTGGCTAGATTTTTAGTTGCTTATTCAAAATTTTTAATGGTTGTCTTTTTCTATCTAGAATTAGCTTTAGTAAATTACAGTTTTCTAGAAAATAATTTACTACCTCTTAGTTTTCACAACTATTATCCTGAACTTCTTTTAGCATTCTTTATTATCTTTCCAATCTCTCTCTCATCTATAGTTACAGACCTCTTGATTTCGGATACATATTTCTGGCTTTTCCTTTTTCAGCCATGTCAAAGATTTAGTACCTTTTCAACCTTTTCAAAAAAACCGCTTTTGCTTTTGTTGATCCATTCGATGTGTATTTGTTTTCAAATTCATTTATTTCACTTTTTTGCTGTATTCATTCTATTTTCTTACTTATTAGTCAGCTTTTCTTCCTTGTAATAGCTTATTAATTTTCTAACCGTCTGCTAAGTATTGCTGTATCTATTACTCAAAAGTGTTGCTAGATTGCATTTTTGTTTTTTGAAGAGTTCTAAGTATTTTGACATTTCTCTTATGATTAGTTTTGCCCCATGAATTACTTAGAATAATGTTTTTAATTTCCAGATAGATTTGCTGTTTCAGTAATTCTGTAGCAGATGTCTGCCTTAGTTGTATTGTGATCAAAGTTCATGGATTCTCTGATACTAATTTTATAAAATTTGTTTTATGGTATAATCCATAATCATTTTTTAAAAAATATTTTCTATATTGCAGTCAGAAACACCACATTTTCCTGTTTTTCTTTGTATCCCACTAGATTTCCCTTTTCAGTCTTCTTTTTGTAGCTTCTTTTTCTGTCAAACTTCTAAATTTGGGGCTGCCATAGGGGCTGATTCCTAACCCTCCCTTCCATCCCATCCTAAGTGATTACACTTGTGCCATTTCTTTACATATCATCTATATACTACTCCAGAATCATGTAGGTAGTTCCTGTTCTCTTCTTTCAAGTTCAAATCCACATATTCAGTTCAATAACTCCCCTTGGATATTGAGGTACAGTGAAAAATGCCTACTGCTACCCTTATCTGCTAGAAAAGGATATCCAAGAACCTGTGAATGTTGCTTTATTTGGGAAAAGAGTCTGCAAATATGACTATATCGATGATCTTGATAAGAGAAAATTATCCTGGATTATTCAGGTGGACCCTAAATACAGTAATATATGTCCCTGTAAGAGAGAGGCTAACAAAATTTCACATGGACAGAAGAGAAGACATAAAGAAGAGGAGAAGGGAATGTGACCATGGAGCCAAAGAAAACGAACAGCCACTGGACGACAGAACTGGCAAGAAATTAATTCTGCCAGAGCGTCCAAAGGAAGTCTGCCTCTGCTAATACCTTGCATTTGGCCCAGTGAAATCGATTTTGTATTTTTGGTCTCCAGGATCATGAGAGAATGAAGTTCTGTTGTTTTTAGCCATCAAGTTTGTGGGAATTTGTTACAGCAGCCCTAGGAAGCTAATGTATATGTGTAGGAAATAAGAATAAATAAAAGGTTCCTTTTCAAAGCTTTCCTCATAGTTCATTATCAATAAATAACACTTTCTTCAAAGGTTAATTGACTTTAAAGCTTTTGCTAATAATCTTAAAGCAGCTGTTAGTCATAATAAAGGAGTAAGTGCATTTCATGTTCTTAGTTCTTACACTTTAATCTAGATACTTGCCCTAACATGCCTGGACAAGCCCAGGAAAGTCTTGGGTCATTGCTTATTCCCCTTCCATATTTGGAAATGCTACCGCCTCTCTAAGCATTCCTCAAGTTACTTCCTCTTTTCCTTTGTTCTCCTCTGCCTTTACCTCTTTAGAAAATTTCCAAGCTTTTAGCCAATCGGGTCAAGCATAGAATGTGAGGTCCCGTTCTGGCCAATGGAAAGTGGACACAGCAGTAGGGCGATTGCATCAGGTTATGAAAGTTATAAATGTCCCTGTCTTCTTTGTTCAGGTGTGCTCTCATGGCAAGACTGGTGAGTTGCACCCTTCCAGCAGGAAGTAAACTAGCCTTGCTGAGTGATCATTGTTTCTGTGTGGATTTTTCCTGACATTATAAACCAGTTTCCAACAATATGTCCAGTGGACATCTTAGTTTCCTGCTTTAAAGCACAGTTCTGAATTTCTTCCCCAATCCTGTTTTCTTCTTAATTGCTATTTCCATTTCCAATCAATAAGCTAGAAGTGATCCTCACTATTTCTTTTTTTCTCTCTCTCTACTCATCCAATTTAATAGCATATCTAGTTGATATGACCTCCAAAATCTAATCTAAACATTTTCCTATCTTCACTGCTACCTCTAGTCCAAGCCACTATTATCACTCACCTGGATTACCATAGACTTCTATAAGATTGCTGTACTTCTGACTTTGCCAACTAACAGTCCATTCTTTTACATACCAGTAATCTGTTAAAAATGTAAATCAGAATAAAGTCTCCCTTACTTCAAACACCCCAATTAATTCCTTTGGCATTAACCTAGAATACAAACTACTTATAAGAACTTGTATGACCTGCCCCTGACTGTCTCCTCTAAGTCTGCCCCCTTCCTCACTCTGCTCTGTCCTTCTCTTACATTAAGCTTATTTTAGGTCTCAGCCTCTGCACTTGTTCCTGCCTTTTTCTGGCACTCTCTGTCACAGTATTTTTCATGAGAAGATACTAATCTCCTCATTATTCAGACCAAATATCACCTCCTCAGACAATTAGTCACTCTGTATATCTTTCTTTATCTATATCTCTATCTTTGCCTCTACCACTATCCTCTCTATCTCTCTTTCAACCTATAATCTATCTATCTATATCTTCTACCTATCTATCAATCATCTATCTCTGTCTATCTTCTACCTATCAATCATCTATCACTATCTATCTTCTACCTGTTATCTATCATCTATCCATCTATCTATCATCTATCTATCTATCTATATCTATTTTCTACCTATCTATCAATCATCTATTGCTATCTTCTACCTATCTATTATCTATCTATCCTCTACCTATCTATCAATCATCTATGTATCACAATCTATCATCTATCTATCTGTCTTCTATTTATCTATATCTATCTATCCATCCATCTGTGTTTCTATGTATGTATCTATCTTTTGTCTATCTATCCATCTTTCTATGTATGTATGTATGTATCTATCTATCATCTATATCATCTACCCATCTATTATCTATCTATCTATCTGTCTATCTATCCATCCCTCCATCTTCAGGGTTGGAGGTGGGAATAAATAGTGTAGGCTTCTATTTGGCCATCTTATTCCACCCTCCAATCCATCAATTGATCTTTCTATCTATCATATATCTTTCTTTCTATCAATCACATCTGTATCTATAGCTATGTTAGCCAATAAACTAACATAAAAGTGTTTCCCTGTGCTATACAATATGGTGGCAGGAACTATATGTGGGGATTGCACTTTAAATATTTAGTATGACTGAAAAATTGAATTTTTAAAATTTAATTTTAATGAGTTTAAGTTTAAAAAGCTACATGTAACTAGTGACTACTTTACTGATCACTACAGATCTAAAGCAAACCCCAATCCAGTCCTTTCCCAAAGCAAGAATTATATATCTCATTGCCTTGTTTCATTTTATTCATAGCATTCCTGAGTATCTGAAATGATCTCATTTATTCATTTGTTTACATGTTTATTTTCAATTTTCTTCTACTTTCTATGAAGTAAGAGCTATGAGAGGAGGGAGCTCATCTGTTCTAGTCACCACAGTTTTCCCAGGGCTTAATTTTGTAGTTATAATTATAGTTGAAGCCATGTCAGGAAGTTCCAGCAACTTTGATGTAAATGCCTGACTTTGCCATCAGTTAACATGTGATCACAGATACTAATACTAGCTAATATTTAAAGAATACTTTTACATCAGATTTTGAATTAAGCAATTCACTTAAATTGTTACCTGATTGTACAATAATCCTATGAGATGTTATTGTAATCTTCACTTTATAGATGAGGAAATTAAAGCTTAAAGAGATTCAATAATTTAGAATTCAAACCTAGGCCTCTTTGAAACTTAAATTATTACTTATTGCCACTCTGCAATATTGCTTCTATTTCTCCAGGAAAAATCTAAAAATTGAGAAAGTTTAGTTTACATGATGTTTCACTTTTCTTTAGCATTAATATTTCTATAACTCTATAACCTGGAAAATAATTTTTATAGGGTCAACAAACTATAGCCATAGGCCAAGTCCAGCTTGCTTCTAATTTCTGTAAATGAAGTTTTATTAGGTATGCTAATTTGTTTCTATATTGTCTATGGCTGTGTCTGTGCTACACAGGCTGAATATTTGTGATAGAGACTTTATGGATTGCAAAGATTGAAATAATTGTCATGTGACCTTTGTTTTAAATTGCACTTTAAGCTCTGGGGTACATGAGCACATCCCACAGGGTTGTTGCATAGCTATACACATGCCATAGTGGTTTGCAGTCTCCATCCTCCCATCGCCTACATCAGGCATTTCTCCCAGTGTTTTCCCTCCCCAGCCTCCCTGTCCCCCGCTGTCCCTCCCCTAGTCCCACACCCTCCAACCTACCCCAGTGTGTAATGTTCCCCTCCCTATGTCCACATGTTCTCAATTGCTCAAAACCCGCCTATGAGTGAAAACGTGGTGTTTGGTTTTCTGTTCTGTGTCGGTTTGCTGAGAATGATGGTTTCCAGATTCATCCATGTCTCTGCAAAGGAAACAAACTCATCATTTTTTATGGCTGCATAGTATTCCATGCTGTATATATGCCACAGTTTCTTTGTCCAGTCTATCATCAATGGGCATTTGGGTTGGTTCCAAGTCTTTGCTATTGTAAACAGTGCTGCTGTGAACATACGTATGCATGTGTCTTTATAATAGAAGAATTTACAACCTTTGGGTATATACCCAGTAATAGGATTGCTGGGTCAAATGGAATTTCTACTTCTAAATCCTTAAGGAATCACTACACTGTCTTCCACAATGGTGGAATTAATTTACACTCCCACCAACACTGAAAAAGTGTTCGTTTTTCTCCACATCCTCTCCAGCATCCGTAATCTCCAGATTTTTAATGAACGCCATTCTAATGAGTGAGATGGTATCTCAATGTGGTTTTGATTTGCATTTCTCTAACGACCAGTGATGATGAGCATTTTTTCATAAGTTTGTCGGCCACATAAATGTCTTCTTTTGAAAAGTGTCTGTTCATATCCTTCACCCACTTTTTGATGGGGTTGTGTGTTTATTCTTGTAAATCTGCTTTAGTTCTTTGTAGATTCTGGATAGTAGCCCTTTGTCAGATGGGTAGATTGCAAAACTTTTCCCCCTTCTGTTGATTGCCAGTTCATTCTAATGTTTTGTTGTTGTTGTTGTTGTTTTTGCTGTGCAGAAACTCAAGTGTAATTAGATCTCATTTGTATATTTTGGCTTTTGTTGCCATTGCTTTTGCTGTTTTAGTCATGAAGTCCTTGCCTATGCCTATGTCCTGAATGGTATTGACTAGGTTTTCTTCTAGGGTTTTTATGGTGTTAGGTCTTATGTTTAAATC